>JAOTOM010002051.1:0-88683 GCA_034440615.1 Ashinkailepas kermadecensis | reverse complement strand
ATTGGCCAATATGTTTTGTTTTTTGTTGTTGGCTCAAGGCTCGGTTGCACTCGAAATGACTAGGTCATCCCCCAGTTTGCCAGTGCAGCTGGGGATGTTGCATGCTATTGTGGACGTTGTATGACGCTCGGAGTAGATTGTGCCGTTAAGGAACACTTGGAATGATTGGTAATGCGCAGTTCGTGAGCGGAAAAAATGTACTGTTGGTGGAGAAAGATGTACTGTGAGTGGCACAGGAAGGCGGTACCCTCATATACCCAAGCCATCAAGCAACCAATACTGTCCACTCACGAATGTTTGAATACAACAGGCATAGGAATGGAATGAGGCTTCCTAAATATATGATATACATGTGGCTTTTTGATTTTACAAGGAGCGGAGACAGCAGCGGCAGGGGCAGAGGCAGAGACAGGTAGAAGCGACAGGGCGAAGGAGCGAGAGAGCGTGAGGGGAGATTGTATCGATGATAGGTGAAGCGGCGGCATTCCAAGATAACCAATCTAACAAGTGTGTACCTTGGCTAAGCTCAGCCGAGAGAAGTAATCACCGATTATCCCTGGCCTTTGTATCGTGTCGTCAATACCAAATGTAAAGCTATGTATTGTACAGAAGGTGGCTGACTTTATTTCTGGGGCCAACGTCTCTTCTGCTCGCCTTGGACAGTTGCGTATCATGTACGCCGTTTTGTAATTTGTTTGTGTCGTTTGCGTGTATTTAGTGTCACTCGAGCATTGTGAAGATAGCTGAAGCGCTACCAATGATCGCTGAGCTTAGCCATTGTGTTATACACCAGTCCATGACTCTCAAGGTCAATCCAACTGTAACGGCACCAGCGATTTTCCCAACAGGACGCCACTGCTCCGACTGTATCACGTAACCAGCCTCACGTTTCTGTCGCTCGGCAGGTGACCAGCACCAAGATGTCACGTGACCTGGTGAAGGAGCTGGCGTTGGCAGTGATAGCGGCGTTGTTCATGGGTGTTGGCACCTTGTTCCTGGCGCTTACCGTCGGCATCTATATCTGAGGTGAGTGCTGCTGTCGGTCTCCATCGCCCCACTGTCCTGTTGAGCATGAGTGTGCGTTTAAATCATCGGCGTATTGCCTGCTGAAATATAACTCAATCGAAGCGCTTCCTCCGCTATTGCAAACCCATATTCTAGCGCCATTTGTGGTACGGTTGCAAGTCGGTTTGTTGATATTGCAATCAAGTTCTTCAGTTATGGTTCTGGTGGTATGTAAAAGACAACGAACTGTTTTAGTGCATTGTGCTCGTGCAAGCTCTGATAGGAAGAGCGAGTAACAATGACGTCACACAGCCAGTAATGATGGCTGACTGGCGTCTTCAGCCAATGGTGATGCCATGCGATGATGCCAGTGCCCGCCCAGTCTCCGATTGCTGAATGTAAAGCCGGTGTGATCCGAATTCTAACTACCGGACCAGCAATCTGAATCTGAACCTGTGTGCTCTTTTCCAGGGGCTTTACGGATTGCAAACGGGATTTTGTCTCGGCGATGGAATTGAAGTACACCACATGTGCACCGTGTTGTGTTTTTCATTGTGCATCTTAAAGCATTCAGCATTCCCTGCGATGAAACGAGCTCTTTCTGACTGTAAAAATACATGATGACCTGAGGCAGTGACTGTGTTTACAGCTGGCATCGAAAACTGGCTGATGTGAAATGCGTCTTCTACGATCAGACATAGTTTTAAGTGAAGTTTGATTCGCGCTTGATTTATTGCATGTTGGGTATATTTTTGACTTGTTACAGTTTATTTGTGCCTCCGTCTTCCGTTATATGACCTTTTGCTGCTGCTTCTTGAATGACTACATCTGGCGGCCAAATATCAAGCTAAATAACAAGCGTCAATTGTTCAGGCCGTCACAGTTCTGCGTCTGCGTCGTGCTAGCAACGCACCAAACGACGTGGACACAGCGCGGGCACAGTGGGTGACGGCTGTCCCGACACAGCCCGCTACGGCACTGTCGGTCCAGCGCGGGCACAGTGGGCGACGGTTGTCCCGACACAGCCCGCTACGGCACTGTCGGTCCAGCGCGGGCACCGAGGACCGAGGGCGACGGCTGTCCCATCACAGCCCGCTACGGCACTGTCGGTCCAGCGCGGGCACCGAGGACCGAGGGCGACGGCTGTCCCATCACAGCCCGCTACGGCACTGTCGGCCCAGTGCGGGCACAGAGGGCGACGGTTGTCTCGACACAGCCCGCTACGGCACTGTCGGTCCAGCGCGGGCACCGAGGGCGACGGTTGTCTCGACACAGCCCGCTACGGCACTGTCGGCTCACCGCGGGCACAGAGGGCGACGGTACAGTCCGCAACGGCACAGCCCGGTGAAGGCACAGCTCGCACTGACACGGCACGCTCTGCCATGGCTAGTACGACGGCCAGCGTACGTATTCGGACACCTGACATAATAAATTTCCTGGCTGGCGGCTGATTGGGGTAGGGGTAGCCGGTCGGGCTGGCGGGCCGCCGGCGTCGACCCGCCGTCACGGCGTCAGTGTACGCCGATGTGATTGTCCGGGCTGGCCGGACGTGAGACTGAGCACGGCGGGCTGACCACTACTGGAGCCTTCGCTGGCCCAATAGTTATTCTTCGCGGCAGACAACGCTTCGGCGATGTGGTCCGTTCTCAAGGTTTTCGCACTCGGAAGAAGAGAAGTGCCTCGGGTTGTTTTACGACACAGTCGGCTCTTAGGGCCATATACCGTCGCCAACTTCATATGGCGCCGATCGGTAGAGCTGGGGCGTCTTAAGATATAACGATTGATAGGCTACAGCGGCGCCGATTTCACGCCAATTGGTCGCGGATGGGCTTTGTAATCCTGTCGGTTAAGGGGTTCGAATCTGCACTCCTGCGATCAGGAGTCAACTGCCCCACATACTGAGCTGCCACGACCCCTTTCAGTCAGGAGAGACAGACAGTTTACGCGGGGAAATACAACTTGTCGACCAATTCGGGATGATCAGCGTGCTCACTTGCCCAGCCATTCAGTGTGGTTGCCATCCATGCGTGCAGTTCCTCCACCTCTGGAGGGGTTGTAGCGGGCGTCGCCATGACGCCCATTGAAGCCCTCTTCCCTCCCCCGGGTCCCCTCTACCGTTGCTGTTTGCATGCATCAATTTAAGCGCTTTTGAACCCTTCCAATCGTTTATTTGAATTTGTCCCTTCGGTATTATCCAAGATTTTGTAACGGAGAAACGAAAATGGTGAGAAATCACAATGAATGTATTTCGTCCTGCCAATGCAACAACAATTATTTTCATGATTTAGCATCAAGTGCACCGTGCACGACGTTGCATAAAAACAATGTGGTTGAATCAGATGTTGGCAACACTCAGGGCTGGAGATCTCTCACGAAGGAAGGACAAAATATTTTCAGATTGAATAGGAAAAATAGCGAATTAACATTAGCAAGGTACGAAACAAAGGGAGTCCAGATCCCCGATCCACCCGGGACCTCCAGCCAATGCAGCGCCAACTATTATGCTAAGCCTCCACCTCTGCTTATGTTGATGCTTGTTCTTGGACCAAACTCCCGTTACCTATTTTCTGCGCACTATTCAGTGGCTTGCGAACATGGGACAGCTCTTTCCAAACTTTTAATGCATCTTGCATTAGCTCAGGGGGTGTTGCAGCTGGAACGCTGGCACTAGTCTCACGAGGACATCCAGTGCGGGGTCTTGGAGACTACAACTTGAACTTACTGGAAGGAGCAGAGAGTGCTGCATCACGTCGTTTTCTGTCCTCACTAAACGACTTGAACCTGGGGCAGCTCGTGCGAGAGCCAACCCACCTCCTCCCCAGACCGTCTCTGCTGGACGTAGCCATCACAAACCTGCCCGAGGGGAAGGCGACAGTCACTGTCCTACCGGAGCCGGTGGCAGATCACCTGCCGGTCTTGCTCAGGGGCGAGGTCAGGAGGCAGCGGAACAGGCCACTGCCACCCATTACCAGAAGGCCGTGGGCGAAGATGAATTGGGACACACTGCCTGCACTTCATCACCACCGATTGGCAGCCTATGTACGACCGCGCCGACATCGACGGCAAGCTTGAAGTCTTCATGCGCATCTGGAACGCAGCCGTGGACCTGCACTGCCCGCTGGTGACAAGCAGGATCCGGCACCCTGACTGTCCGTGGCTGCGTAACGACCCCGGCATCGATGCTGCAAAAGAGGACTGTCGCGAGGCGTGCGAGGTGTGGAGGAGGAGCGAAGATGACGACACCGCACGCCAGGAGTACCGGAGATGTAGGAACGGCCTCATGAGCGAGCAGGTCAGGGCCAGGCGCGAGTTCTTGTGTGCGGACCTGCTGACCGATCGGCGCTCATTCTGGAGCCGAATGAAGCATTTCGGTCTCCGTCCCGCGGCAGGCCTCCCAGGCAGAGACGACGACACCACGGCGAGGGCAGACGACTTCAACGCCCACTTCGCGGCGGTGGGAGCCCCTATTGCCGAGGAGGCGGGACGAACCGGCGACATAGAGCAGTGCCCACCCAGACCACCCGGAGTGTGCGCCTCTGCTCTTGTGTTGTGTCCCGCCACGCTCCCCGAGTTATCGAAGGCCATAAGCCGTATGAGCTCGTCTCGAGCGGTGGGAGTTGATGGCGTACCATTGTTTGCGGTCAAGCGATGTTTTGCAGTGATCGGCCCGCACCTGCTCCACCTCGTCAACACATCCATCACCTCACAAACCTTCCCGAGTGCTTGGAAAGTCGCCCGCGTCACTCCCATTCACAAATCTGGCACGCGAGATGATGTGAACAACTTTCGGCCTATTTCGAATCTCTCTGTTCTCTCCAAAATCACGGAAAAAGTCGTTTGCTCCCAACTTGTGGCTTATCTGTTGTCGAACAATATTCTGTCCCCGTTTCAGTACGCCTACCGCCCCGGTCATTCGACGGAGGACGCCCTGCTCGACGCTGTCGAATGGATCTCTAGGGCCATCGACATCGGTCACGTCGCGTCGTTAACGACGATTGACTTAAGTAAGGCCTTCGACAGCGTTGACCATGGCGTTCTCCTGAGTAAGCTGGGGTGGTACGGCATCCCGTCCCCGTGGTTCAAAAGCTACCTCTCTGATCGGAAGCAGATGGTCTCGGGCGGCTCCTCCACACTCCTCCTGACCCACGGTGTCCCTCAGGGGTCTATCGTTGGGCCGATCCTGTTCCTCCTCTTCATCAATGATCTGTCCTCCTTCCTTCCTCACGGTCGCCTTGTGGCCTACGCTGACGACACCGACCTCCTAGACCACTCTGCTCCTGACGTCGTCAGCCTCTCCCACCTTCGGTTGCGGGTCGAGGAATCTCTCCATGCACTCCAAAAGTGGTTCCAGTCCAATAGTCTAAAAATGAACCCGGACAAGACCTGCTTCACCATTCTTGGCACCAGATCTTCTCTCAAAAAAAGCTTCAGGTTTTCACATCATGATCTCGGAAAAATCTATCCACCCGGCCCCAACAGTGAAAGTGCTCGGAGTATTCCTCGACCAGCAGCTGACGTGGGAGAAGCACATATCCTCCATCATCCGGAAGTGCACCGCCATCATCGTGTCCCTCTTCAAATTCCGGCAGCACTTCACCCCTGAAGTCGTGAAGCTCCTCGTCCAAGTCCATGTGTTCCCCCATATCCTTTACTGCCTTTCCGTATGGGGTGGGGCATATGCGTGACGCATGAAGCGAGTGCAGAAGTGCATATACTTCGCGGCTAGGCTAGTCACTGGAAGACGGAAGCGCGACCACATCTCGTCCTCTCTGCGCGAGTTGGGCTGGGATAGGATTGAGGAGATGGTGCGACACCGTGACCTGTGCAACGCACACAAAGCCATACACGGCGCGAACTGCCCATCTGCCATCAGGGAAATGTTTGTTGAACGCTCGGCTGTGTCGGAGAGAAGCACTCGTGCTACCGATGCTGGGGCACTTCACCTGCAACGATGTAGGTTAGCAGCCACCCAGCGGGGCTTCTCCTACCGCTCCACTCTCCAGTGGAATGCGCTTCCCGGTCAAGCACGCGACACAATTAGCCGTGCTACCTTCGTGCGTGCCATCAGCCTCAACCATACAATTAGGTAGCTAGGTGACCGGCGTGAAGAACCATACCAGAGTCGCAATGCTTGTCTGTATTGGATGTCATGAGCAACTGAATGAATTTCTAGCCGGTATTTTTACCAAGCTGCACCGTCCGTAAATTGTATTGTGATTTTATCCTTTATCTTTTACAATTTTATCTAACGTGATGGCAGGAATGTGATCAATTGACTAGGTATTTCGTAAGTTCTACAATGTGGCAGTGCCTTAATAAATGACTTTGACTTTGACTTTGACTAGTTGTATTGTGGTCAGGGGCGCAGCCAGGATTTTCTAAGAGATGGGGGGGGGGCTCCCGCAAAAATGTTCTACCGTGACTGCATTTGGCGCGCGAAGTGCTCAATTTCTTCGTTTGGCTTCGTGCAAATCCCAACACTCTTTTTTAATTGTGTGAAAAATTGTTCGGGGGAGTGGGACGACCCCTCCCCTGGATGCGCCTCTGATTGTATGCTACACCACCGACGACTGCAGCGGAACCAGTGTATGGTCTGACCCAACCGAGTCAACAAAACTCTGTCACAACCCGCGTAGTGCTGGAGTATCTCATCGCTGCCACCTGGCATGTCACACGGGCCCGACCTCCCTCCCGAGTCAATCACGACAGGTGCGGATCCATAATTTGTATTGGAGCTCATATTTCCTCTCGGGGGCGACTTTGGCTAAATAGAATCCGTTCAACGGGGGGACGCACTCGAGCCTTCATGAAGGGGCGCATTTTCTGGCCAGAGGGTTGCCGTCTTTCCATAGGGGTCTCATTCTCCCAGTGTCCCCTCCCAGGATCCACCCGAGTCATTGATATGAAGGGGGTGAAGAAAATATACGCTGTGTAAGAATCTGGTAGTGATATGGTAGCATATTTTACTTTTATTAGAAGGCGAATGTGATGAGTATAAGCCATACATGACATCGTATGTGCCTGTGGGGAGCATTTTGCATATGCAGCTTTGAATAGTTCGTAAGTCAAGCAGATGTGTTTTCTTGTGTGACTACTCCAGTATCGGAAGATGGTTTGTCTTCTTGGTTATGTAAATACCCGACAGCCCAGTTTATTTCGCGTCAGTGAGGGAAAAGTGTGTAAATACCTAGGTAGGTAGGTACCTAGGTAGGTAATAGAAGAAATCCCTAGGACAATGTTTGGTTCATAAGATGTTTCTGGTGCTTTCTGATGGGATTTGAATTAATTTTATGTTCATTTCTTTGGGAAATGAAAACTTTTCCAGATACAAGCAATACAAGTTAAGTACCTACCTACCTACCTATTTGTATCTTAATTAAGTACCTACCTAGTCATTTCACCAAGAAAATAATATGAAATTCATTGAAATATCATTAGAAAGACACTAGAAAACATTTTTGATAATATAATAATTGCTATTTCTCTTACCCTAACAAAATATCAGAAAAGTATAGGGGAGGGGGTGAATGGGGTTTAGGTGGCATAATATATAACTAATTGAGTATAGTGCAGAATTACAAGAATACAAATCACCCAACCTGAAATAGCCTACTGATGTTTGATTGCCTATAACCTACTATTATTGGATGTTTCTGGATATCATAATAGATTCAAAAATTGGAACATGATAGTCTTCCAGACAAGATGTGAAAGTCAACATGAAACTAATAGGAAAATATTCTGTGAAGACTAAGGTCTGTTGCACCCCATGCCAATTTTAGGTTTTGTGAACATCAGACATTCATCAGACACCAGTAAAATTGCCTGCATACATCCATTTTGGATGAGCAATGTGTGTTATTGTGACTTTGGAGTAGCAATTTATGTCCATTTGGTGTCTGTCTGACATCTGTCCAAAAGTGGCATTTGTCTTGACTTTTAGTAAAGCTTCTATGGGCATGATGTGATTCAGCTGCACCACAAGCATACCTCCTACGTCTGTCAATAATAACTTGCTGGGGTGACTCAATTCTTGACATTCCATTTTGTTTTAGATGGATGTCAATCTTGTACCAACATCTTAGATAGATGGAGTGATTTTAAAATCTTGTGTGCACCAAAATACACTGGTCCATTGCATTTTTAATGTCATAGACTCATAGCACATCTGTACAGCATTTTTGCACACCAGAACATGTCAGTAAGGTCACATTTCGTACTGATGTGGGCCACTGTCATTACTTTACACTGTATGCACTGGCATACATTCCTGCATGTACCACTTGATGCTTGAGCATGCACCAACATGCACCAGCCATTGCCATTGCACATTGCTGAGATGTATCCATATTGCCATACTTTGCAAACTGGATGCTGAATGCATCTGCAAATAAACTTTGGAGGAATAACATGTACCTTATCCCAGAACCGTGAATGTTTAATATAGTAGCTATGTGTTTTTTTAAATAAATTTATTGATATTTCCAATGTGCTGATGACCAAGTGTTATTCTATTTTCTAGTCTTGTGGTGTAGTCTTTTTGGTGTTTAAGTTTAAGATTTAAGTTTAGATAAAAAAAAAAAAATAATGCAAGGCGACTGTGGGAAGTGTAAGTGTATGGATGTAATTGGGGACTTGAGTAAGAAAGTAGATATGTTAGCTAGGGAGGTGGAGCACCTGAAGTGTTTGGTGGCAGGGCCCACCATAGGAAATGTCAGCCAGGCAAGCCAGGTGCAGGAGCCTAGGAGTGATAGGGGTGGAGATAGTATGGACCATGATAGTAGAGAGTGGAAAGTAGCTAGACGCCAGAGTACGAGACTGGCTTTAAGGAAAATGGACAAAGGCATTGAAACTAATAATAGGTTTGAGGTACTGCAAGGGAGAGATAGTAGTGCTGCTAAAGAGGAAGGTAGGAATGACCAGGTAGCTGAGGATAGAGAGGGGGAGGTTTTAGTTATAGGGGACTCAAGAGTTAGGTACATGGACCATACTTTTTGTAGCAGGAACCCCAACAAACGGATTCGTGTTTGCTTCCCAGGGGCCCAGGTAAAGGATGTTGGTGATAGGATAGAAGGAGTAATGAAGGGTAGTGGAGAGAGCACAACGGTAATTGTGTAGGTTGGTGTAAATGATGTAGGAAAAGCAAAAACAGAGGAAACAATACAAGAGTATAGGGCTTTGATAGGTAGGCTAGCTGTAAGTAGGAAACGAGAAATGGTAACATCCATCCTCCCTATGGTTAACGCAAGCATAGAGTGGTACTCGAGGGCCATTGGGCTGAATACCAGGGTGGCCAAGATTTGTAAGGAACTTGGCGTGGGGTTCTTGGATTTGTGGGGGATTTCTGGGGGAAGACTGAAATGTTTGCATTAGATGGGTTACATTTGAGCAAGAGAGGAGTTGAATTGCTCAGCAATAGGTATGAGGAGGCTCTCAATAGGAAACAGGGAAACTAGGCAGGTCATGGGGGGATGTAGCTGATAGAGAGAGAAGTCTTGCAAACAAGGGAAGGAATGGTTTATCATGTTTTTACGTCGATGCCAGAAGTGTTAGGAACAAAATTGGGGAACTGCATGCTTATATGTTGTCTGAAAAGCTAGATTTGGTATGCATAACAGAGGCATGGGTTAATGAAAGCATTTTGGAGACAACTTGCAAGAATTCGAATTGACAGGCTACAACAGGCATGCTTATCAAAGGCAGGCAAGGATAGGAGGAGGTATACTGTTGTATGTCAGACAAGAAATGAAATGTCATTCCATAGAAGATAGTGTACATGATGAAGGTGTAGAATCCTTGTGGTTAGATATCATTCTGAAAAATGGAACACAATTTAGGGTTGGGGCATTCTGTAGACCTCCAGACCAGAATGAAAACACGGACAGGTTGATGCAGGAAGAGATAAGTAGGAGAGTAAAGGAGAGAACTGTTTTGTTGGGGGATTTCAACATAACAGGATTGGGAAGCAAAACTATAGGTCTAAACAAATCGGGAAGAAGCTTCATGGATTGTTTTGAGGAGAATTTCTTTTTTCAAATGATACATGAACCTACAAGGGAAAATGAAATATTAGATCTTGTGCTTACTAATGAGGAAAATTTTGTACAAAATGTGAACATAGGAGAGACTTTGGGTAATAGTGATCACAACATTATACGCTTCTCAGTGTATGTTGGAAATGTAGGAACCAATAAGACATTGATTCCTAATTTTGCTAAAGGGAATTACAATGAGTTCAGGATCTTCCTGAATGAAATTGATTGGGAAGACTTATTGAAAGGCTTAGATGCTTATGAAATGTGGAGAATGATAAAATATAAACTATTTCAAGGTCAGGATAGGTTCATTCCCAATAGGCAAATTAGATTAACCAGGGTTCAGCTCCCTTCATGGCTGACCAGGGAAGTAAAGCATTTACTGGAGTCAAAGAAGCAGGCATTCAAGAAACTAAAATATGCTAACTCTGAGGTAAACCTCAAATCATATCAAATAGCTAGAAATAAAGTTAGGTGTGTTAGGGCATCTAAAAGACTGGCTGAAATCAAATTAGCTCGGGAATGTTCAGCAGGTAATGCTAAGAGATTCTTTAGTTTCTACAAATTTAAGGCTAAAAAGTGTGGTGTAGGACCACTGGAGGTAGATGGGGAATTAGTGGTTGATGATTGTGATATTGTGGAATCCTTAAGCAAGCAATTCTCATCAGTCTTTACTCAGGATAATTCTGGTAGAACAGAAACAACTGAATCATATGCCATGACAGGTGATAGGTTGGAGTATCTTACAATAACTACAGAAGCTGTAGAAAAGCAGTTGCAGAATATAAAGCCTAATAAAGCTTCTGGACCAGATGATATATATGCTAGGGTCTTAGTAGAGTGTGCTAAAGCTTTAGCAGTTCCTCTAGGTATACTTTTCAGGCGGTCTATGGAATACTCTGAAGTGCCTGAAGATTGGAGAAATGCAAATGTAGTTCCAATTTTCAAAAGGGAAGTATGAAGTGTGTAGGGAACTACAGGCCAGTCAGTTTGACCTCAATAGTTTGCAAGGTACTAGAAAAACTGGTTAAACAGAATGTTCAGATTCATCTTGATAGGCACAATCTTTTAAGGGATACTCAACATGGATTTCGATCTCGAAGGTCTTGTTTAACTAACCTTTTGGAGTTCATGGAGTATGTTACTAAAGAAGTAGACAATCAAAACAGGATGGATGTTGTGTACTTGGACTTTAGCAAAGCTTTTGATAAAGTTCCACATAGGAGGCTAATTCATCAACTACAGCAACATGGGATTGTTGGAAAAGTTCTAGGTTGGATTGAAGCATGGTTGAGGGAAGGAAACAAAGGGTAATGTTAAATGGATGTAAATCTGATTGGAAGGATGTTCTGAGTGGAGTACCACAGGGCTCTGTTCTAGGGCCACTTCTCTTTATCATCTTTGTAAATAACATTGAGGTAGGGCTGAGGAATAGAGTGTTCAAATTTGCTGATGACATCAAACTGGTAGGAGTGGCAAACAGTTGTGATCAATCTAGTAATATTCAACTAGACTTGGAGGACCTAAAAAAGTGGGCTGATCAATGGCAGATGTCTTTTTAACTATGACAAGTGTAAGGTTATGCATCTGGGGTCTGGAGGTGAGACTTTCAGATATACAATGGGAGGGAGGGAACTGGATGTTATTGAAGAGGAAAGGGACTTAGGTGTGTTGGTTTCAAATGACCTTAAAGCAGAGAAACAATGTAGCTCAGCTAGGAACAGGGCACTCAGAATGCTGGGACTCATTAATAGAAGTGTGATGTATAAGAGCAAGGAAGTCATGAAAAAACTGTACTTAGCATATGTGCGACCCCACTTGGAATATTCTGTGCAAGCTTGGAGCCCCTACCTAGCAAAAAGATATAGACAAGTTAGAAAGAGTGCAACGCAAAGCAACTAAACTCATCAGTGGACTAGGTAGCTTAGAATATGGAGAAAGGCTTGTGGCATTGGATATGTACTCACTCAAGTATAGGAGATTAAGGGGGACATGATTGAAATGTACAAAATTGTTAAAGGACTAGATCAGGTCAATTTAAATGGTGCTCTTCAGTTTAAAGTATCACACAGGGGTCACCAACTCAGGTTAGACAAGTTGAGGTGTAGGGCAGTTAAGCGACAGCAGGTCTTCAGTCAAAGGGTTGTTGATCAGTGGAATGGGCTGCCTGCTGATGTTGTGGGGAGTTCCTCATTGAATGTATTTAAAAGTAGTGTGGACAAATTTTTTAGGCAGGAAAATCTTGTTTTTGATTTCTAATTTGGATGGAGGGGATAATATTTATGTTAAATGTGCACGGCACAGACCCCTTTAAGCAGGGGCTATGGTAGCACAATGGGTATGATGGGAGGAGCTTGCAATTGTTGAGGGTGTTATGCAATAGCAAGTGGATGATGCTAGATAGGCTGGGATATATAGCTTCCTAGGAACTTGGGATTAGGGATTGATTGGGTTGAGAATGTGTACATTTCTAGTACCTTTTCTAGATAGGCTTAACCCAGATGGGCCCCTGTGGCTCTTATTAAGCCTTAACACTTTATGACTTTTATGACTTTATGACCAAATATTTTGGCTTCTTTTTGCTTGTATGGTAATTTTTTTTCTTTTGCAAGCATCTTATTGCTTTATTAGAAAGTATATTTGGTATATTCTTCAATTCAGTGCCATGTATTTTCTTTCTTTTATTTTGAGTTATATTCAGTGAAGTGTATGTTCTTGTTGCTAGCACTACTAAGCACTACACATGTTGCTCCAAAGCTTCTTTTTGAAAACTCAGCCTTTGTTCATGTAGTATCCTGACCTCACCCAATAATATTTGTTTACTGGTGAAAGTACTGAAAAGCATAAGGTATCTATTGATAATATCAGAAGTCAGAATGTGGATGTAATGTGGTTGGAAAGTGCATGCTGGATCTTTTTACAGAACATCATTTGTCAGCAGAGAAGTCTTCATCAATAAGTCTCAAAAAGCATAATTTCATTCAATTTATTCTGCAAGCATGTCTGCATGTAATGCTGGAAAACCATCAAGCAATGCACCTAAAGTATCTAAGCAGCCGTCAACCAAGCCTGCTGGACCGCCCAGCCTGGAGACAAAAGAGAACGAATATGCTGCACAGAGCAGAGGAGTCAAGCCCCGTCCATCCCAGCAGCCGCGCACGACGTCAGCGCCGGCTCTACGAGCGCGTCCGGCCGCGTCGTCCGCCAGGAAAGCTGCCACGTCGGCCATCACGCAGTCCACCGTCTCGGCGGCACCCAAACCGCCAAAAATGGCGGCCGGGGCGCGCCAGCGAGCGCCACCTGCTGGCTCCAGCGGCGACAAGCCGGCGTCCAGTCGGCCTGCCGCGGTGAAGAGCGCCCAGCGGACGGGCCGGGTACCGCTGCGGCCGCGCGGCTTGGCCACCGTGGGTGCCGCCCAGCCTGTGTTCACCGGCGACGGCGAGCAGAGGGAGCTGCACCCGGCCGTGGTCAAGAGCGCCAGGAGGTCGGGCCAGCTGAATCTCTCTGATAAGGCGCTCGCTGTTGGTGAGTGCATTGCACTTAGTCGGTGCGATGGGATACATCGGCAAGCTAAAACCAGTTTGGTGTTGGCCTTCCTTGGGTAGGAATCGGGCACATTGGCCTGCTTCGGATGCAGCATGACCAATGCAGTCGATGCGCCCAAAAGCCCAAATAATCAGCCAACCAACATGGGCCAGCTTATGGTCAGAAGTGTTTGTCAAGCTGCAGTCTTTTTTCATTCATAGCTCTATGCCTGTGGATAACAATTGTATAGGTCCATCTATCATTCCCCAGTCAGCATCATGACGTTTTGGTGTGTTTTTTTCTCTTTTTTTTGGGGGGGGTCTACTGCCTCCATGCATTCCATTGCTGTTCCATATTGCCATTGCAAACATTTTAAGCCACTAGCCCTCACCCGAATTGAAAGAACCCTCTTCCATTGTGATTGGTCAAACTCATTGGTTTGAAATCTAGCTTCCATGCATAACCATATGATGTCGCAAATGTTTTCATGTTGCCTTTGAACTTTAACTGTGGCTAGGTCTCGTGTGACCCATGCTAGTCTGTTGTCCCAAGTCTCCTGAGCCCCGTCTGTTGAGCCTCTTGTACGAACAGCTGATGATTATTTTACTGTTATTACCTGACTAGGCCAGGGCTTCGTGTGTGGAGTCTGATATCAAAGGTACGTGCAGAACACTGCTAGAGATGCCATCGATGTTGAAGGCAAAGATAATTTGGATGCTCGTATAAAGTGGCTGGGATACCCTATGCTGTCCGAATTTGTCCTATCGGTTTGATTCGTCTCCCCATTCAGAAACCGTGGCACCACCCCTGTCCTGACCTCCCTCTCACCTGACCCGTGGTGCCGCCACTATCCTGACCTGCCCAGTCACCTGACCCATGGCGCTGTCTCCTGTCCCGGCCTCCTGAGGCCTGACCCGTCACCCTACACGTGGCGCCGCCCCTGTCTTGACCTCCCCGGTCACCTGACCCGTGGTGCCGCCACTATCCTGACCTGCCCAGTCACCTGACCCATGGCGCTGTCTCCTGTCCCGGCCTCCTGAGGCCTGACCCGTCACCCTACACGTGGTGCCGCCCCCGTCTCGGCCAGGCCCGACTGCCAGCCCGGTCACGTGACCAGTTGCTGTGCCCTGTGGTCGGATTTGCTCAGCTGCGACCGTGTGCTGGACTACTGGACTATGTGGTCTCGCCCGAGCACTGACGGTGGCCCACCTCCACCCAGTGCCTAGCAAGGTGTGGCACATCAACGAGATCGACAATGACGAGGCCAAGCAGCTGACCATGTCGATGGACGGCGACGAGCGCTGGTGGGACCAGGTGCCGCTCACCAAGCTGCTGCTCAGCGGCAACCGGCTCACGGAGCTCTCCGCCGAGGTCGGCCTGCTCACGCAGCTGCACACGCTCGACGTGAGTAGGGGTGCACTCGGCTGCATGGTCCGGAACTGGGCATACGGATTCACCCAGGCCCCTACTCGGTGTGTGGAGATACACCCAGCTGCATGCTCCGGACGTGAGCATAGAGATGCAGCCAGGCACATACTCGGGACGTGGGTGTGGAGATGCACCCAGCTGCACGGATGCTCCGGACGCGGGTATGCGGATATACCCACCTACATACTCGATACGTGAATGTAGTCCAGCTGCATACTCGGGACGTTGGTGTGGGTATGTACTCGGTTGCATGCTCTGGACATGTGAAGTGCACAGAGCTACGCTCAGCTGCGTATTCTGTACGTGGATGGAAGGATACGCAGCGTCCCCTGGAGTCTGGATAATGATACGGTGATACGGTGAGATTTGCAAAATAGCCAATTGTGGGCGAGAACCGTGCTTGTAGGGCCGCTCCCCCTCCTCTACCACACACGCTGCGGACTGACCCTGACCCCGACCCCGACACCCCCGCAGCTGCACGACAACGCGCTACATTCGCTGCCGCCGGCCGTCAGTCAGCTGGATCAGCTCACTCGACTGGTGGTCAGCCACAACCAGCTGCAGCAGCTGCCGGCCGTCACAGCACTGCGCCAGCTGCTGGCCGATCACAACCAGCTGACGGAGCTGCCAGAGCAGCTGGGCGACTGTCTGGACCTGGAGCTGCTGGTGAGTGGCTGCCATCAGGCTAGTTCGAGGACCGGAAGCGACCATCACATGGGTCGAACTCGCGGCTCTCAATATGTAGACGAACTCGTAAGTCTCACTTTCCTCGCTGCGTTAACCTCATCATGATTCACCTGTGCTAGTATTCCTATGAAGTAAATTATGTTGAAGCAATTATGGGCTCTATGTGGCCATTGTCACCCAATGTGCCGGTGAACCGTATTGATCAGCCAACGATCACCAAGCGTTGAATCTTGCCGCACATATCGTACAGGGTCGAATAGTGTTCACAATTTTAAGCTGCTTGTAGCTCTTGAAAGTTTCTGTAGTTTGTATTCGACCGATGTGAAGTACAGACATGCATGCACATGCATACAGCAACAACTTTGTGTGATGTCAGTATCAACAGAACAATGTGCTCTTTCCGGAGAAAAAAGAGGATGATTTTCCGGAGAGGATAATGCTCTGGCGTACAAAAATCCAGGACAGACACTTTTCGATCTATTAGTTCGTGCCGTCACTGGACGTCACCTTCCTCTATGACCAATCACTGGACATTCACAACTAATCACTGCAAGTGGTTAACGTCCATCTTAGGTCATGCCTATTACCGCCCACTACTGGACTTGGCCGAATATCGCAAACTAATCACTGGACGTCGTTACCGTCTAACTCGGACCATGTCCATCACCGTCCGTCTCGAGTCGAGCGCTGGGCGTGATTACTTTCCATCTAGGACCAATCGCTGCGCTGATTATCGTCCATCTGGGGCCAATCACTGGACGTTGCCTTTTGTCTTTGACCAATCACTACCGTCCGTCTCGAGCCCATCACTGGACAGCCCGTTCTCCCCGTGTCAGCCCGTACGTTCCGTGTCAGCCCGTGCGCCCCGTGTCAGCCCGTACATTCCGTGTCAGCCTGTGCACCCCGCGTGAGTCGTTACGCCCCGCGTGAGTCCGTGCGCCCCGTGTAAGTCCGTGCGCCCCGTGTGAGTCCGTGTGCCCCGTCCTCAGGACGTGAGTCATAACCAGCTGGACTCGCTGCCCACCGGGTTGGGATATCTACACAAGCTGAACCGTCTGAACGTCTCGGACAATCAGCTGAAGTCGCTGCCGGACGAGGTCGGCTCCATGACTTGTGAGTGACTGATGGAGACGGTACGCAAATATGTGAGTTCCCACCATACAAATATGTTGTATGGTGGAACAGGGGGAAACGCGATTGACGTTTATACGGTGGGAGCCGAACACGTGAGTGACGGTTGTATGGTGGGTGAGTAGGGGAACAAGTGAGTGACTATTGTATGGTGGGGGAAGGCGGAACATGAGTGAGTTATCTGACGGGTTGGGGGAGGGGCAGCACGTGAGTGACGGTTATATGGTGTGGTAGAACACTTGAGTGATGGTTACATGGTGGGGAAATGGAACACGTGAGTGACGGTTATCTAGCGGAGAGGAACACGTGAGTGATGGTTACATGGTGGGGATTTGAAACACGTGAGTGACGGTTATCTAGCGGGGAGGGAGTAGAGGAAGGCGTGAGTTATGGTTGTCGGACAGGAAGGGTGGGAGAACATGAGCGTAATGATTGATTGAACAGCATGTGGGTGGTAGGATGGCGGTTCGTGTCGTGGCGGGGCGCCGGCCTGTCTGAGCAGTTGTTACCTCGATGTAGCATGATTGACTGAAATTATCCACATGGGGTCGCGGTAGCACAGTTGGCAGGGCGTTCGACCTTTGATCGTAAGCTCGAATCCCGCAGCCGGCTGGATTACCGAGTCCATCCGCAAGCAATCGGTGTGGAGGTTGGCGACGCTACATGCGCCGTACTCGAATACTCGAATGCGCCGTAAAATAACCCAAAGTTCTTCTCATACGTCCGTGGAGTGCAGCACGATGGCACGGTGTTGCACCGATCAGCGGTGTCGACATGAGCGAAGCCACACTGACAGTGTGTAACCCAGACAACTGATTGCCATTTGTCGTGTCGTGTTAATGCTGTGCGGGACACGCCGTACCGTGGGCGGGCGCGTGTGCGGTGACCGCCAGCCGTCTCTATCTCGTCTAACGCCAGCTGTTGCTCCAGGCGCCGGCCACATCGGAGGGGGTATGTACCGTCGCTCTGTTGGCATGCTCTGCTCGCCACGCAGCCCCTGCTGTGGCATGCGACCACTCCGCACCGGTGCACCTCAGGTCCCCTCCCGTGCCGTGTGTACACTGACGAGTGCCGACATGTCGCGCCTACATCGGCACACGAGGACTGGTGTAGTCTCATGCCCACCTGGCCTACATCGGCACACGAGGACTGGTGTAGTCTCATGCCCACCTGGCCTACATCGGCACACGAGGACTGGTGTCGTCTCATGTCTACTTGGCCTACATCGGCACACGAGGACTGGTGTAGTCTCATGCCCACCTGGCCTACATCGGCACACGAGGACTGGTGTAGTCTCATGCCCACCTGGCCTACATTGGTGACCATGTCAGCTTCTTGCCTTGCCACGTCTACACTGATGCAGGATACCGGACTGTTAACGTAACCACTGACAAACGATTCCGAGCTGTTAATGTCTCCACTGACAGATGACACAGGACTGTTAATATCTCCACTATGGTTGTATTTTACCGGGGAAAACTAGTCCTTGTCATGACAACCGGTTCCTACCGGTGAAAACTGATAAAATGAGGAAAAAACATTGGTGCCATGTTTACACTTCCTGGAGCATTTTCAGCTCCAATTTTGCATGTTTCTATGTATTATACACGTATGATACGTGACACTCTACTAGACATCCAAACAGGATGTCATATATCTGAAAATATTAAGCAAAGTATTTGCAGGACCTTTATCGGTAAAAACCGGCAGGATAGCGTTTGACATGTCGGTTTTTTACCAGTGGTAAAACTAGTAAAAACAGGTTTGGTGGTAAAAACCGCCAACCCTGGTCTCCACTGACACACGATACCGCACCGTTAATGTCTCCAAGTGGCGCACGATACAGGGTCTGTCTCCACTGACATACGATACCGGACTGTTAATGTCTCCACTGACACACGACATCAGACCGTTAATGTCTCCACTGACACACGATACCGGACTGTTAATGTCTCCACTGACACACAACACCAGACCGTTGATGTCTCCACTGACAGACTATACCGGACTGTTAATGTCTCCACTGGCACACGATACCAGACCGTTAATGTCTCCACTGACACACGATACCGGACTGTTAATGTCTCCACTGATACAATATACCGGACTGTTAATGTCTCCACTGACACAATATACCGGACTGTTAATGTCTCCATTGACACACTATACCGGACTGTTAATGTCTCCACTGACACACGATATCAGACCGTTAATGTCTCCACTGACACACGATACCGGACCGTTGATGTCTCCACTGACACACTATACCGGACCGTTAATGTCTCCACTGACACACTATACCGGACCGTTAATGTCTCCACTGACACACGACACCAGACCGTTAATGTCTCCACTGACACACGATACCGGACTGTTAATGTCTCCACTGACACACGACACCAGACCGTTGATGTCTCCACTGACAGACTATACCGGACTGTTAATGTCTCCACTGACACACGACACCAGACCGTTAATGTCTCCACTGACACACGATACCGGACTGTTAATGTCTCCAGTGACACACTATACCGGACTGTTAATGTCTCCACTGACACACCGCGTCGGTGTGACACATGCGGCCTCGTTGCTCTGAAAGGCTGGCCAACGTCGTCCAGTCAGCGCGTGTGCTGTAGGCGCCGTGGAGTGTTTGCAGTTGTATGTCGCTAGTTGGTAGCTAGTGGCCCCTGTTGTTCGCTCACACCTGCTGTAGAACGATTGGCGTGTTGGGTGTTCAATGCGGCATCACCGCTCACAATGTCGAGGATATGCACGCATGTTTTCTTGCAACCTCAATACATGCATCAGGATTATTTGGTGCCTGGAAACGCTTTGATCAATCTCAGGTCAGTGGTGTCAGCGGATCGGGAACTATCGCCTATGGTATTTCTGACCCCATGCAATTGATCATCTTGAGCCCATATGTTCGGTACCAGTGCATGTGCGGTAACTCACACTTTTGTTTTCTTTCTTTTTTAAATTGTCGTCCCCATATCAGATGCAGCAGCAGCCTATCCTAATTTGGCTGTATGCACCTTCATTGGGTCTTTCAGTGTGGGGCTTCCCTAGGTGAGCTGCCCATAGATCAGGACAGCCAACCCATGGGTGCCTCGGGATGCAAGCAAGAGATACAACAGAATGTGATTATACCAATACTATTACCATCCCTTCTGTATTTTCTTTTTCTTTTTGCAGATAGACTACCACCAATTAGTAGAAAGGAAATGAGACCCCGGGAAAACCATGGGCAGGTAGCAAGCTAGTAGCGCCCACGGAATTCCCAGGGTGACAAGTTGAAATGTTAGGGGAGTACAGAAAAGATGAAAGCATTCAGACGAAGATAACTCATGCAGAATATGCATGGGTGAATACGAACCTAACAGAATCCGCCATCACAAAAAAGAAACAAAAAACAAAACGAAACAAAAACAAAAAACCCATTCATTCACGCACATCATACTTTTCTGTGTTGCCTTATATTAACAGTGACGTTCTCTATGGCAAGGAGAACTGTGTTCTCCTTGCCAGATAGTGTTTCAGTGTTTGGCACTGAAACACAATCACCCAGTACATCATTCGACTCATGTAGAATCGTTGATTTTAACCAGATCTACTATATTGGCACCAATGTCGGACGTTTCTACACATTTTCACGTATGCCATTGAGGAATTAACCCAATTGTTGCTGCGGGGTACCGACGAGTCGTGCGCCGCCAAGTGAGCTAAATGGGCAGTAGTGGATATTTATAGTGTATTATTTGTGATAATACTACACATAATGTTCAGCTTGTTTTCAATGCTGAATCTTACTAAGTAACCACTTATGGGATTAGTTGTATCAATATTACTTTAAACACTGCTTGACACGCACACTAAATATTGACTTTGCAAACATACTGGGGCTATAGGAAGCTGACGATCGTAGTTCGTACGTTCGTGGGGCCAATATTCACGCAAGAAATACCAAGAATTCAGGATGTCACAGCGTTCTGGGCATAATCAGGGTGTCCGATACTGACCGATATATCGAGGACCGTCCCGGGTGTTCTCCTAATGGAAAGACACCAGTTCGTTACCTTGAAAGATCTAGCATAGCAGGATCTAGCGAAAGGTACGAGTCATTGGGATGTGTGCCTACGACTGTCTGCGTCCAAAGAAGTTACATCTAGGCGCAGTGCTGCACGATGTAATGCTAGGTCCGTGGAGACGCGCAGTGGCGCCCTTACCTCACAGTCCAGCATGGTGCGATCGTCTCTGGAGGCTGTACCCGTGGGTGCACGTGCTGGTGTGGGTAGATATCTGGTGCTCGCGCTCCGCTGGCGCGCGATCGCAGTTGACATGGGCTCGTAGTGATATCTGGGAAAATAGCGACATGAACTGTGTGTTCAACCAGTTTCTTTACTTCCATTGTGGTTCGATGGTGTCGTGATGTGCTGTTTCTTTGTAGATGCACGATTATATGGACGAAACGCAAACAACATTGCATCGTGAATTATCTGATGGTTCAAATTGTGTCTCTTAGTGACAGGATTTGGTGCGGATCCAAAGCGGCAGCATATATTGCAGGCCGAATTGGTGTTGCATCATGTGTATCGTTTATACGAAAGTAATTTTTGTGCTCAGGTGGATTTCATTATATCAGGTATTGTTCACATGCCTGTTGATCAAATTATTACAGTCTCGTAGTATTGTGGGCCCTCAAACATCTAAAAACGGACAGAAAATCATATTCCTGCTATGCACAAATACCACATGCTTAGACATCTACCAAATGACATGATGTGCTGGTTATGTGGACTATTTCTGCTGTAGGATCGTCAGAATGATCTTTCATGCATATGATGCGAATTTTCGGTGGGATGACCTTTGAAATCAGGAGTACCGCTACCATATCAAGCGGTGCTTTTGTCCCCCTGAATCCACCGCCATGTCGTAAAAGTTCAGTTCGGTGGCGTATTTTATGTGGAGAGTTGAGCGCTGCGGCAGTTGCAAGCGAGTGCTTGTTAACCCACGTCATGTTTCTCCAGGATAGGCAAGCCAGTGCCTGCCAGCTATCTACCAATCAAGATAGCGGGCAGGTGGACATGCTGTGTCTCACAATGGTTCATTGCATGTGTTCGTGTTGGGTCGTCGTTCCTTTGTTTCTGTATGATCTCACCTGTGATCTTGCAAAATTATATTTTGAAAGCGTTACTTGAATCGGCCACTGAATGCCGTACGTTGTCTGCGGGTGGCCTGTCGAAGTTTCAGACAGATCTGTCGTGACAAGTCTAGTTCCGCTTGTGTCCGCCAGGGCTGCGCCACCTGGACCTGGCTCGGAACCGGTTGTGTTCAGTGCCCTCCTCACTGGGGCAGCTGACGCAACTGGAGGTTCTTGACCTGCGCCAAAACCAGCTGACTGAGATACCCGAGCTGACCGAGTGTCACGCCCTCAAGGAGCTGCACGTGGGCTTTAACCAGATCAAGGTCAGTGTGGCCAGGACTATTGAGACAGGTAGCCTTTTGCTTGTGTTAAAAATACAAGTAGAAACATTCAGCACATTTTTATACATATTTCATATCTGAGCCTTCCTCACGGTACGCAGGTTTAGGCAATGATACGTCAGCATTTAAAGGTGACAATGCAATTCAATAAATCCCGTTACAGATCGTGTCAATTTGTTCACTTCGTACAATCATTTTTCTTTCAAAGTAGCGGTAGATTCATGACGTATTCACAAAGTTCATACATGAATTTCTCCGTCCTGTCTGCATCGGTTATTCAGGATACCGATGCTGCAATCTATATGTAGCTGCCATTCAGTGTTCTGAGTGAGCAGCCACGTCGCGGTAAGAAGAGGCAGAGCCCACTGGTTTTGGCGATCGTCACACTAGCCGAACCTCCAATGCTATAGATCGCTCTGGATTTTGGCCATGGTCACCTTATGGAATATCTTCCCTCGTCCTCATAGCTTATCGTCATAACTGTGCTAACAATTCGTGTTGCAATTAATGGAACATTTATATGGATATCAATCGCATAACATTAGCGACAAATACTGCCTAGATCTCATGGCAAATGCGCCAAGGATGCGTATATCTTCGATTTGCACAGCTCTCAGGGAAGATAGGAAGAAATGCTAGAGAGGAAACTCTGGCAAAAACAACGAACTGCTCTGATCAGATCTTCAACCATTCGATGGAGCGACGGCGCACCCATTACCGGCAATAAAGTTTCCACCATTTCCTGGGATGCACTTGCAGGAGTTCCGACGACTTCGGTTATTGCGTCAATTTGGCTAATTGCCAGCACCAGGCCAGCTCGGTCGACATAAGTGCGTCTGTCGGGCAGTCTAACACCGGTGGGTCGGGTCACGCTCTCAGGAGCTGAGCGCCGACCTGGTGGACAGTCTGAAGTCGCTGATCGTCCTGGACCTGTCCAACAACAAGTTGGAGACGCTACCGGACGAAGTGTCAAGTCTGCAGCGACTTGAGCGACTGGACCTGCGCAACAACGACCTCTCTGTGTCAGTGGTATAGGTGACCCGACCTGATCTGACCTGACTGTTCACGATGATCTCTCAGTGTCAGTCGTATAGCTGACCCGACCTGACTGCTCACCACATACTCTCTGTGTCAGCCATACTGCTGTGAAGGGTCAGGTGAGGAGTCAGTTCAGGTCAGGTGTAGGAGGGTGAGGGGAGGGGAAGGCTGCCAGCATCAACTGCCCTCGACCCGCTTTGGGAGTGGCGTAATTATGACTATAAATTTATTCTATAGCCCGGGCGATGACAACTCGCTAGCCAACCTGCCGATACTGTCGACATACTTTCCGACACTGTTGGCCCACCTGGCAACACTGTTGACCCACCTGGCAACACTGTTGACCCACCTGCCAACACTGTTGACCCACCTGCCAACACTGTTGACCCACCTGCCAACACTGTTGACCCACCCACTGCCATTGGTGACCCATCTACCGGAACAGTTAGCACACCTACCAGCATTTTTGACCCACCTACCAACCCTGTTGACTCCACCTACAAATGCTGTTAACCCACTTACTGACACTGTTTCTCCACCTACCAACGCTGTTGATCCACCTACCGATATTGTTCACCCACGAGCCGACGCTGTTGCCCACCTATCGGCATTGTTGACCCACGTGCCGACACTGGTGACCCGCCTATCGCCAGTGCTCCACTGCGACTCTGTCTGCTGCCGCTTCTCAAGTCTGTCCAGTTGGAAGGCAACCCACTGCGCTCGCTGCGACGTGACCTGTTGACGCGCGGCACTCAGCACCTGCTGCAACACTTCAGGTCAGTCTGGTGCGGTACCTCAGCACTGTCCGGTGCGACACAGCACGTTAGTCTGGTGCGACACCTCAGGTCAGCCTTCCTCTAGCCGGGTGGTGCCATACCGAGCTGAAGCTGTCTGCTAACGCTGCTAACTAACGGCTCTGCTCTGCAACACAATTGGTTTTTGATCGCTCGCAAACTGGACCGAGTGGTGCTGTTGTATTTAGGTGTGAATGTAAAGCTAGCCATCAGTGGCTTTTCTACATTGCTCAGCTAATGTTCCATGTTTTTACGGCTGCACCCAACGGCTGCACACAAATGCTGTTCTTGCAAATAAGTTTGTACGCAGTATGTGTCTGTGTGCAATATATGTCTACATTCATCTGGAACGCCGTACTACGCACGCATTTCGGTCCTGTTTTGATATGTCCATAACTTTGTTCTGTTTTGATATGTCCATAACTTTGTCCTGTTTTGATATGTCCATAACTTTGTTCTGTTTTGATATGTCCATAACTTTGTTCTGTTTTGATATGTCCATAACTTTGTTCTGTTTTGATATGTCCATAACTTTGTTCTGTTTTGATATGTCCATAACTTTGTTCTGTTTTGATATGTCCATAACTTTGTTCTGTTTTGATATGTCCATAACTTTGTTCTGTTTTGATATGTCCATAACTTTGTTCTGTTTGATATGTCCATAACTTTGTTCTGTTTTGATATGTCCATAACTTTGTTCTGTTTGATATGTCCATAACTTTGTTCTGTTTTGATATGTCCATAACTTGTTCTGTTTGATATGTCCATAACTTTGTTCTGTTTTGATATGTCCATAACTTGTTCTGTTTTGATATGTCCATAACTTTGTTCTGTTTTGATATGTCCATAACTTTGTTCTGTTTTGATATGTCCATAACTTTGTTCTGTTTTGATATGTCCATAACTTTGTTCTGTTTTGATATGTCCATAACTTTGTTCTGTTTTGATATGTCCATAACTTTGTTCTGTTTTGATATGTCCATAACTTTGTTCTGTTTTGATATGTCCATAACTTTGTTCTGTTTTGATATGTCCATAACTTTGTTCTGTTTTGATATGTCCATAACTTTGTTCTGTTTTGATATGTCCATAACTTTGTTCTTACAATGATTTATCCTGGCAGGGAAGAAATGTAAGCAGCGTTTCGGAGATTTGTCAAGGTCTGCTGATGCTCAGTCATGCTTGATTCACTGTTGTATTGTGATGCACACTGCAGCAGCTTCTAGCAGTCTCACCTTGTCTGGAGATGTGTATGCCGCACCAGCACGCTGGTAGTTAGAAGCCTGTTACCGCGTCTGCAAGGGTGCATTGCAGTCATATTCGTTCCGATACTGCCATCATATGCTATCTCTTTACCCTCGATGCTAGCAACCTGATAGTGGCCGTCGCCCCGCACCCCACCTCCAGTGCTTTTCCTACTTCAGCGCAGTTGTGGGGGTGTAGATGCTACCTGTGATAATCTATTCAGGTTCAATGCGAGCATGTTAACTTCTGATTTCCTACACGTGTAATGGAAATGCCACCCTTTCGAGTCGAATACATGAAGTGGAATGCATGATGGTTGTGTACTCAACACTAATGTACAAAGACATTATGTGTGGGTTTTTGTTATTTGATCCAAACATTAATTGACGTAGTTTGGGCATGTACACCCCATGTGACCTCGCATGCGATCCCTGTGTGATTTATATATGAAGTCCATCCGTGTGATCCTCGTGTGACCCCATGTGACCTCCATGTGACCTCACTCTGGACTCATCCTTTCATATATAGCACTTTTGTGACATGTCTGTGATTCCTGGTGAAGCGCATGGCCTTGCGATCTGTATGCTTTCATGGGGCCTCTGTGTGACCTTGTGGCCTGTATGACGTGACCCCCCATATGACCTTGTGGCCGGTGTGATGCCGCAGGGAGCGGCTGCAGGGCCAGGCGGAGCTGGACGGAGTGCTAATCCCAGGACTAGGTCAGCGGTCAGCGGCCTCTGACCCGGCCCCCTGGCGAACGGACGAACAGGCTCGACTGCACCACGTGCACAAGGTGGGGCCAGAACGGCCGTACACAGGTGTGGCGATATGTAGATGTCTCTGTTGATGATGTTTGATGAGGCTGTATGCAAATGCGTGTTTACAGACTTGGGTGTGTGTGCGTAGTATTTGTGGGTATCGGTATGTTGTGGTGTGGATACAGGATGGCGGTGATGTTGGTGTGGATATACCATGTAAGTGGTTGCAGTGTGGTCCAGGTGATGAGGATGATCCTGCGTTGGGGAGGAACGGTTTGCGGTCTAATACGGCAGCACCGCCCGTGCTCACCCATGGCGAAGCGGTCGCATATGCCGTTTGTTCATTTTTGTCCTGTTTCTCGGGCACTTCTTGTTTAGCTTCGATGGGAAGAACATCGTACGTTTGTTTTGGGAGGTGGCGCAAGGATTCAATTTGCACGTATGACGTTAGGTAGCTTACGTCACGTGCACGTGCGGCCCCTATCCCGCGCGGCCATTGTTCCGTCAGACCATGTAACTGGGCCGTGTCCGTGCCCCTGCAGATGAAGAGCAGCCGCCAGTGGTGTCACAGTAACCAGAAGGCGGCCGACATTCCAGCCGACCTGATCGATATGGCGCACGAGGCCGAGGTGGCCACCGTCGACCTCAGCAAAAACGTGCTGGTCACTGTTCCCGAAAGGTGGGTGACGCCGCACAGGTGGATAGCTGCTCTGGGTAGGTGGGTAGGTCGGGGTAAAACTACTCGGGGCGGATGAGTAGATCGGGGCAGGACTGTTCTGGGCTGGTGAGTAGGTCGGGGAAAACTGCTCTGGGTTGGTGAGTAGGTCGGGGTAGCACTGTTCTGGGTGGGTGAGTAGGTCGGGGCAGAACTGCTCTGGGCAGATGGATAGGTCGGGGCAGAGTAGGTCGGGGCAGAACTGCTCTGAGCAGATGGATAGGTCGGAGCAGAACTACTCTGGGTGGGTGAGTAGGTCGGGGCAGAACTGCTCTGGGCAGATGGATAGGTCGGGGCAGAACTACTCTGGGCGGGTGAGTAGGTCGGGACAGAACTACTCTGGGCGAGTGAGTAGGTCAGGACAGAACTGCTCTGGGAGGGCGAGTAGGTTGGGCCAGGACTGTTCTGGGCCGGTGAGTAGGTCGGGGCAGAACTGCTCTGGGCAGATGGATAGGTCGGGGCAGAACTACTCTGGGCGGGTGAGTAGGTCGGGGCAGAACTGCTCTGGGCAGATGGATAGGTCGGGGCAGAACTACTCTGGGCGGGTGAGTAGGTCGGGGAAAAACTGCTCTGGGACGGTGAGTAGGTCGGGTAGGACTGCTCTGAGCGGGTGAATAGGTCTGGAAGAACTGCTTTGTCAGGCCAGCGCAGGAAACTGCTCTGAGCAGATGGGTAGGTCGGGACAAGAACTGCAGTATGGATAGGTCAGTAAATTCGGGAAGATAATTATTTTGATGGACAAACCCTTTTGGTCGATTGAGCACTGTAATCATTTTGAGCACCATCGTATTTTTAGATGTTAACCGCTAAGACTGGGATGCACGCTAGATTAGATTTGCTTGGAGGTGGAAGCCTATTGGTTAAAAGCGACTTTTAAGTAGATGAAGACTACTTGGATCTGCATTGAAATTCAGGCAGCTCTTTCCAAGAATACAAATTAGTGATCCTTTGACATCTTATATATGTACCTTGAACGTTCCTAGCTATAAATAGTTTTCTGCATATAAAACATTAAAAAAGACAATACGTTTATTGTATGTGGCTTTGGTCGTGTCCCGGGAGGCCAGCTGAATCCTGTCGGTGCGGTAGCGTGCTGTTTGGCCTCGTCCTGTACGGCTCGCTGCCGCGCTCGCCGAGGAGTTGGCTAACTGCAGTGGCAGCCTGTGCTCTCGGGCCATATTTATAGCCGCAACGCCGCGCCGACTGAACGCTGCCGAACGGCCGGCGGCTGACACTTTTTTCTCTCTAGGGTCTCCAGCGCAGCCGTCATCCAGCGCTGTTATGTTGTGTGTGTGACCAAGGATGCAGCCGTCATCCAGTGCGGGATCAGCCACACAAGTAGCTGCTGTCTAATTTTCCTTTCCCCCCTTTTCCCCCCCCCCCCCCCCCGACGAGGGGGTGGGTGGTGGCCCAACCATTAAACATCGGGGTGGTGTCAAAAAACAAAAAACCAACCAACCAGCGCAGCCGTCATCCAGCGCTGCTATGTTGTGTGTGTGACCATAGGTGATGTGACAGCCGTCATCCAGTGCATGGGCGTCATCCAGCGCAGCCGTCATCCAGCGCTGCTATGTTGTGTGTGTAACCGTAGGTGATGTGACAGCCGTCATCCAGTGCATGGGCGACGTGTGGCGTGGCGAGGTATGGCCGGCGGCGAGCTGTGTGCACTCCCGGCGTGGCCTGCACCGCCCGACCTGGCTGTGGTCGCTGTGCCGACCTGCCGCCTCCCGGCGAAGTTGGCTCGCGTCCTGCAGTGAGGCTCGCTTTAGCTTGACAGCCCGGCTGTAGTGGCCAGCGCCGCTGGCGTCCGCCTCGCCTCGTCTGGCGGTGATGGTGACAATCAGCCGACCACCGGCAGTCTGCTGCTGCTCAGCGGCCATCTGGCCGAGCTGAGCCTCAGCACCAACCGGCTGACGTCACTGCCGGCCGAGCTGGGACGGTGCTGTCACCTGACGTACGTCAACGTCAGCGGCAACCAGCTGAGCTCGCTGCCCGACAGCCTGGCCGGGCTCAAGTACCTGCGAGAGGTGTGCCTGTCACTCAACAGGTAACTGACCGCCGGCACAGTCCCGTGCAGATCTGTCCTGACGTAATGTGATGGAAACGAACCTAACGTGATATGGCTGTGACGTACATAATTTGCTGTCTGTGCAAATCCAGTGCCAAATGGAGAATGTAGAATTGACCGTATTCTTATACGGTCATTCTGGAATAGATCGAGTAACAGGTGCCGTGTTCATTGAATGTTTCCACCGGAGGTGTCCACCAGTACGTTTATTGAAACCTTGCTGAAGCCATTGAACATTACACGCGTAGCGCTTAAATTGACGGAGAGCAAAGCTACCAACATTAGCAGCTTTGCTCCGACCGATTCCTATTTCACTGGGTGAGTCACTACATTCTTCCTGTCACAAAACACGGCGTATAAACCACACTACACCCCGCCATTTCCTCGTTTTCATATGCCTTTATATCCCATGCAAGCCCGAAGTTCCGCCCGTGAACCATACCTAAAAATGCGTAAAAGTTATTTGAAGCTGCTATTTAATGCAACACAATGAGGGGAACATATTCTGCTTTCCCCATTCCCTAAGAATTTGAAACGACATGAAGCTTTCAGAGTAAGTGTGTATATGGAGACTTCCAGAGTAGGTGGGGGCATGGAGACATTTATAGTTGCTGAGGTATGGATAATTTCCTTTTACGAGTTCAACAAGACCGCAAGGTGAAACTTATCCAAGGGTCAATTAGGTAAGCCTACAAAGCGCGGTGGCTTTTGGAAATCAGATCAAATCTGGTCCAGTTTAACTGCAGGTCATGTGATTTCGTTCATAAAGGTTCTGACGTCATGAAAGTTAATCTGTGTGATAAACGTAACGTGATGTGGCTGTGACATACGTAAGTATGCCACCTATATATTGAAGAAAAAAACAAGGTGAATAACTTTCTGACGTGGCCTGAAACGTTGTGCTAGTAAGCGCAGAAGCAGTGCTACCGCTGCCCTCCCGCTGTCTACGAAAGAGGGAGGGCAGATTCGACTCCTCTGCCGCCTCCCGCATCGACTGTGTGCCAAGGGATTGCTACCCGACCTTGTCATGACTGGTCTGTTCCTAACTTTTGTCAGATTGTTTGCTGTCGCCGACCTTTTTTCCGATTGTTGTCTGTTTCCAACCATTGTCTTGTCGTTATTTGTCTACGACCATTATCTGGCCGTTGTCTGTTTCCGACCATTGTCTTGCTGTTATCTGTCCACAACCATTGTCTTGCTGTTATCTGTCCACGACCATTGTCTTGCCGTTGTCTGTTTCCGACCATTGTCTTGCTGTTATCTGTCCACAACCATTGTCTTGCTGTTATCTGTCCACAACCATTTTCTTGTCGTTGTCTGTTTCCGACCATTGTCTTGCCTTTGTATCAACGACCATTGTCTTGCTGTTACCTGTTCCCGATCCCTGTCTGATTGTTATCGGTCCCCGATACTTTACTTGCTGTTGTCTGGTCCCTTGTCTGATTGTTGTCGGTCTCCGATCTTTGTCTCGCTGTTGTGTCCCGGACTATTGCATTGGCTGGCTTTCATTATTGTCCGTCCCTGACGCCGTTTTGTTGCTGAATTCGATGGAGTCGAATCATTCATATTTAGTTTGTACGGTCTCTCACGTGTGTACAGCTACGCAGCAGGCCCAGATCGTGACGCATTGGTTGTCTGGAATGTCGGCAATGTGTCCAACGTATGCGGCCGCAATACGGTTTGGCTCGTAACCAGCACACGCTAGTGACTCCAACGGTGCTCGCAGTCCGGCATGCGTCGCAATGAGTCCCGCGACTCAGCTAGCAATTAACGCGCGTGTTGACTCACCGAGCGACAACAAGCAGCGTGGTTGGCTGAGTGGTGGTGTGTCCTGTTGTCGCCGGCCGCCGCCGGACAGTGTTTCCACAGCGGCGGTGTGTCGGCTGGTGTCCGTGACTGGCTGGCTTGTGAGGGCTGTTCTGCGCGTGACAGGTTTGCCAGCGTGCCGTCCGTGCTGTACGGGCTGCCGTCTCTGGAGATTATTCTGGCCAGTGACAACCAGATCGAGACGATCGAGGTGGAGCGGCTGCTAGGACTGGGCCGACTTGCCACACTCGACTTGAGTAACAACAGCATAGCGCACGTGCCCGCCAAACTGGGTACCGTCACACAACTCAGGTACCGTCACACAGCTGAGGTGATGTCGCACATCTTAGGTACCGTTGCACAGCTCAGGTACCGTCACACAGCTCAGATACCGTCACACAGCTCAGGTACCGTCACACAGCTTAGGTACCATCACACTGTTCAGATACCGTCACACAGCTAAGGTGCTGTCACATACCTCAGGTACTGTCACACAGCTCAGATATGGGCGCAAAATGACCAATGCAGTCGACGCGCCCTAAAGCACAAATCCACCACCACCACAGCTCAGATGCCTTCACACAGCTGTGGCACCGTCACATGTACAAGCTACCCCGTCACATAGCTCAGATGCCTTCACACAGCTGTGGCACCGTCACACAGCTCAGGTGCCGTCGCACAGCTCAGGCACCACCACACATCTTAGAAACCGTCACACTGTTCAGGTACCGTCACACAACTCAGGTGCCGTCACACAGCTGTGGCACCGTCACACAACTCAGGTGCCGTCACACAGCTGTGGTACCGTCACACAGCTGTGGTACTGTCACACAGCTCAGGTGCCGTCACACAGCTGTGGCACCGTCACACAGCTCAGGCGCCACCACACATCTTAGAAACCGTCACATTGTTCAGGTACCGTCACACAACTTAGGTGCCGTCACACAGCTGTGGCACCGTCACACAGCTCAGGTGCTGTCACACAGCTGTCCCGTCACATAGCTCAGGTCCGTCACACAGCTCAGGTACTGTCACACAGCTGTGGTACCGTCACACAGCTCAGGTGCCGTCACACAGATGTGACACCGTCACATTGTTCAGGTACCGTCACACAACTCAGGTGCCGTCACACAGCTGTGGCACCGTCACACAGCTCAGGTGCCGTCACACAGCTGTGGCACCGTCACACAGCTCAGGTGCCGTCACACAGCTGTGGCACCGTCACACAGCTCAGGTGCCGTCACACAGCTGTGGCACCGTCACACAGCTCAGGTGCCGTCACACAGCTCAGGTGCCGTTCACACTGTGGCACCGTCACACAGCTTGGTACCGTCACACAACTCAGGTGCCGTCACACAGATGTGGCACCGTCACACAGCTCAGGTGCCGTCACACAGCTGTGGTACCGTCACACAGCTCAGGTGCCGTCACACAGCTGTGGCACCGTCACACAGCTCAGGTGCCGTTGCACAGCTAAGGTGCTGTCGCACAGTTCAAATGCCGTCATACAGCTCAGGTGCTCGCATCATTTTAATGGATGGTGCAATGCACAAGCACTCTTAGGGTTTTAAGGGACGTAATGGGTGTTATGGCGGTAAGTGTTTATGCAGTAGTTGAATTTGTATGCGAGTGCTTGATGTTGGGAGCGGTTTATAGGTGTTCTCCAATGTTTTCCGTAAAATAACTAAGCTTTGTCACTTGAACGACGTTGATAGTTTTGTTGTCTACAGCTCATCTCGACAGCCAAATATAGATATTCCTAAAACTTAGATCACCATGAACGTTATCGCATTATTGTTCAATATCTTCCACAGTGCTATGAGCGTTATTTTCAAGTTTTTTCCCCAAACTCGAAAATTGTAATGAAGGGATTCCCTATGCCGCGCAACGTTTTGGGATTGTTTTCTAATACTGATGGCTTCACTTGTAAAAAGGGGACGTATATTCAAGCATCTCTGTTTTTATTTAAGTAGCACCTTTATTTAAGTACCACCACCAGGCCTCTGTGTTTGTCAAAATCTAGTGTTTTAACTCCTTACCGGTAACCTATATTTTCTTGTGCTGAGAAATGCCGAAAGCTTTAGATAGATGCCGTGGTTCAAAATTTCCAAGGTATGTTTTATTCTTTCTAAGGTGCCGAAGTTTACTTATTGTGTATTATTACAATATAGTTTAAGAGGTACACAGGTAAATCATTCCGCCTGGATGGTCGTTGAAGCAAGTTACTCATTACAACAATAATAAGCGTGCAGTGATTGAATAGCGTATTGACAATTGGCATCGTGCACAGTTTGCTCCTTCTTTAAGAAGTTTGTATTATTTCTATAAAGTATCACAGTTCACTGATGCTAATAAAGCATATTGTTGGACACATTTAATATCCCACCTATGAATAATACATCTTGTTTTTCATAGAGGTTTTCCTCTTAAATTATTTGCTATAATATGCATGACACACGCCGGCAATTTCGGTTTAATGATCCAGTAAAAATTATCTAACTTGTATCGGTAGCAATGCATTATATGTTGTAGTGGGTGGTCACTCATTAATTGGACAACTTTTATGGATTAATAACTATTTGCTATTTAGAGGTGGGCCATTGATGTTGTCCATGAAGAGGATTGAGATGTTCAGCATGCACAGTGAAAAAATAGGTCCATCGGTACTTAATGCAGTCCAGATGGACAGCTCAAGCAAAGAAAATATCCTAAATAGATTAGCCGGATTTGTGCGAAGAAACTTGAAGAATAAAAAGCCATTCGTGATTGGCTTATTATTGCTCCTGGGAATACCGCAATCAACATTATGCAATAGTCTACAAATTTGAGATTACTAATAGTATTAGCCATCATGGAAAAGGAAATGCTGGCAGGTCAAGGCACGAAATGGGCCGAGAAAGGAGGAAGGCGCTCGTGAAAGCTGCAGCCAAAAAGATCGGTGCATCTCAGCGCCTCCTGACTTATCGCTTCAACATAAGCAAACATCAGATCAAGGCATTCTTTAAAAAAGGAAAACAGGCATGTAAGAACAGAACCAAAGCGCTTGAAGTGAGACACAGAGATAAGTTCAAAAACAACGTCAACGCAAGTTGTCTCGTGGAGCGCAGGCTGCAAAACAAATCACGACGTGGATGATGGAGTTTTTTTTTTTTTTTTCCCCTTAAGGGAAAATTTTTAAAAACTTCCCCCCCAAGGAAAAAATTTTCCTTTTAAAAGGAAACACTAGAATGTAAGTTGTGGGTGCGAATGATCAAAGATTGGTCGAGACGCTATAAAACTCAAGTAACAAACAAACAAGCTACTTTACTTATTCCGGATTGAAATGCCCTACAACCGAGGCTTGTATGTGGGCTTTGATGGAGATGTGCTAGAGGACATAAAGCATCAGACGTTGGGCAAGTTTCCCAGAAAATTGCCGGTCTGGGTGGCCACCTCGCCCGGTCATCATGTCGAGCCGCGCTAACATTCAGGGTGCCACCTGGGAGGAAGTGATTCCGCGATGCCCTGCTGCCCTATATAGCAGAACAATACTCTGCGAGAGTCGGGGTGAGTAGTTCAGGGTGAGATACTCATCTCCAAACCAACATGTTGTGGGCTCAAATCCCGCCTGTCGCTGCTCTTCGCCGGCGACCAATCGGCTGGAGAGATGACCAAGGCAGTCGACGTGTCGTAAAAAGCAATAGCCAGCTAACCTGCAAGAGATGTGTGTTCTGGCTGGGCCTGGCCTCGACCCAGTGCGCCAGGAACGCGCTCGGACTACTTGAAGAGGCTGGTGTACTCGACGTAAAACGGGAGAACAATCCTCCAAACGTGCTCCAGTTATGTCCCATCGAAGACGTCTGGCGCATCGTCAAGAGGAGATGTACAAAGCTGGATGGGCAGCAGCCTCCGACAGGTAGCTGAAGCGTCGTATCCGAAGCGTTCTGGCATCACTCAACATGGACATTCCTTGATGAATGATGAGGTAATCGCGGAGCGCGTGCGTGTTGCTCACTGATTCGGTGTGAGCAGACTCTCGCAGTGATTGCATACGATGGTGTATAGTTCGAGGTATTCATGCACCAAATATATGCTGTGTCAAAATTGCACGTAGTTGATTAAAGTTTGAATTTTGTCCAATGTATTTGTGACTACCCGTAACATGGGAAGAAATATAAACATTTATAACATTTGGAAGAAATTGACATCCTCTATTCTCCGGAAAAGGTAACATGTTTTAATTTCCTACAATAGCGTAGTCTGACGGGAAACCCATACACCTCATACCATTTAACTTTGATTTAGCGATCCTATTCAGCAGCAGGAATTCCACCTCGTATCATCGTATGGCATCATCAGCTATAATCCGCAAAATAGCACTTGTCACTATGAAATTTGGCCCCCTCGGCAATTCCAGTATTGAAGGTGCAAAAAATGAGCGCTGTCAACCGCGAAATACCACCGCCAACATGATCCTATATTCAACCAGCAGGACCCTATTCAAGTATCAGCTGTCAGTTTGTATTCTAGTTCTTGTGACGTTTGTAAATCCAACTGGGTCTTGAATGTCGAGATGGAGCGCCACTCTGCTTGTATGGCCTGGTGGTGCAGACCTCTGGGGCTATGCTCTCTGTCATGTCGCATTGTTGGCAGGTTCACGTGGGAGTGTTTGTGAGCGTGAGTGGTTGAGCGGGGTTTCGAACCTGCAGGTGCGCCTTCTAATTGTTGTGTGCAAATGGCAAGAGCCGGGTTCGCAGCCGACTGATACTAAGAAGCGGGCCAGCATTTATACCTAGCCGTAGAGCCAGAATGCTGTAGCAGATAGGAGGCTGAAGCCACGCAAAATTCAAAGACCCAACACATGATAGCGCACATTAATATGGTTTCGACCACTGATTTGAGCACATTGCAGGTATAAAACACGACTCGTCTTTCCTGGAGCTTAGGGACACATCGACTGCATTGGTCATGTAGCACACATTAAGGTAGTTTCGACCACTTATTTGAGCACATTGCAGGTATAAAACACGACTCGTCTTTCCTGGAGCTTAGGGACACATCGACTGCATTGGTCATATAGCACACATTAATGTAGTTTCGACCACTGATTTGAGCACATTGCAGGTATAAAACACGACTCGTCTTTCCTGGAGCTTAGGGACACATCGACTGCATTGGTCATATAGCACACATTAATGCAGTTTCGACCACTGATTTGAGCACATTGCAGGTATAAAAACACTCGTCTTTCCTGGAGCTTAGGGACACATCGACTGCATTGGTCATATAGCACACATTAACGTAGTCCAACCACTGATTGAGCACATTGCAGGTATAAAACACGACTCGTCTTTCCTGGACTTAGGGACACATCGACTGCATGTCATATAGCACACATTAATGTAGTTTCGACCACTGATTTGAGCACATTGCAGGTATAAAACACGACTCGTCTTTCCTGGAGCTTAGGGACAAATCGACTCATGGTCATATAGCACACATTAATGCAGTTTCGACCACTGATTTGAGCACATTGCAGGTATAAAACACGACTCGTCTTTCCTGGAGCTTAGGGACACATCGACTGCATTGGTCATATAGCACACGTTTTGCATGCTGTACAAGTATTGCAAAATGGAGAGTCGACCATTGAAGTGGAACAGAATATCCCCAAAGAGGTTAGGATAGGTCGCAGTAGCTCAGTCGGTGGGACGTTCGAATTTTAATTGCAAGATCGTGAGTTCGAATCCCACTACCGGTGGGATTACCGAACCCACCACCGACCAATTGGAGTGAAAGGTTGGCGACGTTGTGTGGCCTAGAAGCCGAATGCGTCGAACAGAACCCAAGGTTCTTCTTCAGAGAAGTTAAGCTTGCCAGCCCGACAGGTCAGTTGATCCAAGCACCGGCCTGTATTGGTTTCTCCTGTCCTCGCGAGACACGGTTCGAGTCTCTTAACACTTGCGTAGCCCCCGGCTGGGGTGCCAGCTGGCAACTGGCCCGATAATGTCGGGCATGTGGTATGTTGGCTGTGTCGGTGCATTGGCGGCACGTTGAGCGTCCGCTCAATATTCTGCTGTTCAACTGGAACTCTCAAATCCGGCGGTGGGCTGGACTCACGTAGCAAGTTCTGCGTCGCTTAGGACCCTGGTCCGAATAGCCACCCTAGCAACACATCCGGACTACGGTTTGTAAGAGTATGATGTTGGTGACTCAGGGAAGATGGATATATAGATGTAATATATGGTTGAATACAGGATCATATTGGCGGTTGTATTTCGAGGCTGGCAGCACCCATCTCTTTACACCATTCAATACTGGAATAGCCGAGGAGGGCCACATTTCATAGTTTCCAGTGCCAAGTGCCATTTATGCGGATTATAGCTGATGATGCTATACGATGATGCCATGTGGAATTGTGTGTTGGCATCTCGAATACGGTGGAAAATTAACGTCGAAAAAGCAATCATTGCGCTGGGACTAAAAAAGAATATAGCAAGTATAGCAAATATAGCAAGAACAACTTGATGTATGTGGATCACGGATGGCTCGGAGTTCCTGCATGTAACCAGCTGTACTGGAAATTGAAGTTTTCCCACTCGAATCGGACTGTTCCCTGGTGATTTCCGACTCACGTTAAATGATGTCCTTTTTGTGTGCTTGTGCTTTGCAATTCAGCACGAAATTTATCGACAGATCTCTGAGTCTGGAGGGGAACACTTTCAAGCAGCCTCGACCAACAATTCTGGCTCAGGGAACTGCCTCGGTGCTGCAGTACCTCCGCGACAGAATACCCATGTCGGAGAGGACTCAGTGAGCGTCCTCTACCGTCTGACCGCCCGCGGAGGGACCAATGAGGGGCACACGTGCTAGGTGTTCACTACATGGGGGTTGGTGAGTGCTTCTACCATCTCCTCTTTTGATGCTCTGGCCCTGGAGAGGGCACGCTGAAAGACTGCGCCTTCAGCGTCTGCTTGGCTTGCTTGTGATGGTTTTGTGACAGTTTGCGCCTCCACTGTGTGACCCGTCACGAAGGGGTCAATGTTCACCCTCAGCTGCTTAGCTCGCCGCGGTGCATGACCTTCGGCTACGTGACCCACCAATGATTGGACGCGCAATGCGCCAGCTCCCTTTTTCTAGCCTTCATCGGTTGTGCTGAGGCTCAGTACGGCAGGCATGGCACCTTGTGACCAAAGGTGAGGCTGATGCCACCAGAATACCACTCTGTCAGTTAGCGCGTTAGAAGTGACTGGAACGGTTGACGGTCCTCGATTCGTGTTTATGTCTCGTACTATATCGCTACAGCAATTGACCATCAGTCCGCAAGTAATCACAGCGCGGGTGGTTGTGGGGGATAGGTGCCACAGTGCGAGTGATATTGAGGCCTTAGCTTAGTGCGGGGTGGGGCAGGGGACGAGTTCCGTCGTCCACCGTGCACCGCTGCCCAGCCGGACGGCAGCGGCCACTAGTGTGACGGATTGTGTCGCCGTGCTCGGGCTGGGGGTCGGCTTACACCAGCCGGACGGCGGCGGCCACTAGTGTGACGGATTGTGTCGCCGTGCTCGGGCTGGGGGTCGGCTTACACCAGCCGGACGGCGGCGGCCACTAGTGTGACGGATTGTGTCGCCGTGCTAGGGCTCTGGGTCGGCTTACACCAGCCGGACGGCGGCGGCCACTAGTGTGACGGATTGTGTCGCCGTGCTCGGGCTGGGGGTCGGCTTACACCAGCCGGACGGCGGCGGCCACTAGTGTGACGGATTGTGTCGCCGTGCTCGGGCTGGGGGTCGGCTTACACCAGCCGGACGGCGGCGGCCACTAGTGTGACGGATTGTGTCGCCGTGCTCGGGCTCTGGGTCGGCTTACACCAGCCGGACGGCGGCGGCCACTAGTGTGACGGATTGTGTCGCCGTGCTCGGGCTCTGGGTCGGCTTACACCAGCCGGACGGCGGCGACCACTATTGTGACGGATTGTGTCGCCGTGCTCGGGCTCAGGGTCGGCTTACACCAGCCGGACGGCGGCGGCCACTAGTGTGACGGATTGTGTCGCCACGCTCGGGCTAAGGGTCGGCTTACATCGCCACCATTTGGACGTGATGGACTGTTGCTACGTCAGTAACAGCCAGCGGCAGTAGCTGGTGTCGGTCGTGCACTGGTGGCCAGAACTGGTCTTTGTTGATCGTCGTGAACTGGAGCAGCTCGTGATTTTTTTAGCTGGACATTTGTAGGTGTTGTGTGCATTCTGCTCATATTGTGCCTAGTCTTATGCAATACGTGATTGTACTTAGATGCGCAACATGTAGTCCGCGTTATGCAACTTACAGGTGTTGTGTTCTTGCTCGAAACGATCTTAGCTCACAGGCATGAGTAGCCCATTGGTCTATTCCCGCGCCCTCATCCGGAATAGGTTGAGCGTCCATTTCCTCTACCGGTCGTTCCCGTGGCTCATCTGGAATTGGTTTACCCTCATCGAACCTCCACCGGATGAGAAAAACCTAATCCGGCCGGTCGGCGGTTGAGGAAGCGCAAACTCGGAATACGACAAACGTGCCGCAACAGTGGCGTTCAGCATGAAATATTTTTTAACCTGGCTTAGGCCAGGAGCACAGTCATTGGGTTGTATATTTCGCACTTTATTTTAGAGTTTTTTTTGGAAGAAATCCAAGAGACATGGGATATGTCATGGATATGAGCCGTCGCCCATGTTTTATGTCACCAACTACACTACTTTGTCTCCAGTGCACTTCGGGAGCATCCAATACGCCAGTGGAAATCGGAGCTGGGAGTCATAGATTTCATGGGTAAATTGTAGGTTCAGTCATGCATGTTAATTTGCATGTATTTAACGTATTTGCATGCTTGCTGGTATGCATCCATGCTTTTTGTTTGCATTCATGTATTTTTCAGTGGCTGATGGAGGAGCTGCGTGTGCCCTCCATACAGGAAGGTGGTTTCTCTCTGACGCACGGGCGTTGAATATTTATGAAAATGATTGGGGGGGGGGATATGAAGGCAATGACCAGGCGCAGATGGATTGGAAGGCACCCTCCCTAGGGTTCAATGTTAGCAGTTAAAATTATTGGGGAGGGCAAACCAACATTGAATAGCACTTGCCCACTCAAAAATATATAAAGCAACTCCCCTGCTCAAACGGGTAACCCGTCAAGTACACCGTACTACTCGAGTTCCCCTCGCTAAACGGTCTTTCGTCCCAAGGTATCCCTCTCAGAGCAAAATAATCAGTATGCTCCAGTGCAGTCCCCTTCCCCCGCTTAATGAATATTCTTCTGAACGAGAGCGTCAAGGGACTTCCGCAACAACGCCCCTCCGAGGAAATTGCTCCCCTCCAGACGAGTACCTGCCTCCCCCGCCCTTGAAAATGGCTGGATTCGCCCCTGGAATAAATGTTTTTTTGAGCTCCTGAAGCAGCACAAGCCATCGTCATCCACTGTGCGTGAGCTTCCCGGTCGGAGTCAGGATCAGAAAACATGGCTTGCAGCGTGCTTTATTCATCCTCCAATAGTTGCTGCACCATATGATTAATTGGGCTTTCACAACAGCCATTAAGTATATCAATGAATAAAAAATATCGGCACTGCTACGTGCAAGATCGGAGCAAGCGACCGAGAATGCCACCGATGTGCACATATGCGCCAAATAGCACTACAACCATACCACCGCCAACAGCTGATTGAAGGGCAGAACTCGACCGGTCGTTCCCGTGCCTCGACCTGGAAGACCTCTACTGCCCGAATCTGAACCTATTCCGGATGAGAGCGCGGGAGCAGACCCAATGACTGCTGATATTTGACCCAAGTTCAACTGATATTCTGCGGATGGCCCATGTAGGCACTCAAGCGGCGTTTGTATGCATGATGTTCTTGACATGATGACATCGTGTCGTTTCCAATATGTTGCATTTTGTGATATTTGATTGTGAAACACTTCATGCGATGAGATCTGCATGCGTCCGTGTCCGATATCCGTCTCGTGTTTGTGAAGTATACATCGGTCATCGTGACGCGGCATTTCTACGCCCCGAGGTCCTGGCTGTAAGAACGGCTAAAGAGACCATGGCTGGTGTGCATGTGCTGCACTTCTATCTGTGGGTAGTCATCCCTAGGTGACGTTAAAAAGACACAGCAACCGGCAGAAAGATCACAGGAAGGTTGTCAGAAGAGGATGGTCCATGCACTATTTGGGTAGCAAGCGTATGTATGTATGTGTATAATTGTGTATGTACGTTGATCTGTACATTTGTCTTCGATTGGAATGTGAAAGTATGTGCAATCATTCCTGTCAGTGGCGTAGCCAGGATTTTCGTAAGGGAGCCCAACCAAAAAAAAACGATTTCGGCGCGCGAAGCTCGACGAAAATTTTTCGTTTTGCGTGGTGAATGTCTCGAAATTTATTATTTAATCTAGTGTATTTTTGGTTGCTAAAGAGAGACAGGCCGCTGCCCCCGCCCCTTGGCCGCACCTCTGATTCCTGTCGTACACTGGCCAAAGTTCGCTCGGCGCGGTGGTGAGCTGAAATGTTCACAACACCGCGGCAGTTGTCCCGCAGTGTAGGTGTCAGAGTTACGTCATAGTAGATGCCCCAGGACAAGGGCGTGGCACGTGATTCAAGTGTGAGTAAGTGCTCCGATTGGTTTAACTTTGAAAGCGGAAAAAAATGCAGCGCAAGCAAGCGTTCACTATAAGGGCGATAGCTCGTCTACCAAGGAGCGCCGCCACATGAAACTGACACGGCCATGATGTATATAATTGAATGGGGAATTGCGTCTTTCCATTGTGATCTGCACGTGTCGTATGGTGGCACCCATAATGAGGTAAAATGTGGAGGGTAATGGGTTTTTGTTGCTTTTCACGATTGTCGTCAGATTTCTGCGCTCGGACCAGGCAGCGGTTTAAAACATAGACATATGCATCAGCGGCGCCACGGACGTTGCAGGAGTAAGGGGGGAGAAGATGTGATCCTTTGTTTGCTTTTTTTCATGCAACGCTCATGGTCACAATGCTAAACGTCACGACGTTTGAGCGGGGGACGCAACCCTTCCGACTCCCCTTTGGCGCCTTCCACGCACGTTTGGGTCATCATTTTGGAAACCCAACTTAAAAAAATGCTACTATTTGTGTCAATGACGCCAAACCACACAAATGCATAGAATATTTTCATTATTGTAATCAGATGTCGTCAGATCTGTGCGTTCGGACCATATTTTGTGGTACGTATTGCGTTCGGACGAGAGCCCAGCGGTGTGGAGGCGACCTCCACCGCCCTCCCCATTGGCTACGTCCCTGTTAATATGTAACAGTAGGCAGATTTGATCTTGGTACATATGATATTCTGATCTGAACCTTCACCGGGCAGCAAACCAGTTCTGTGATGAGTTTTGTATCAGCGATCAGGGAGCTCCAACAGCTTGGGAAAGGTTTTTTTTGGGGGGGTGGGCATGCTTCCGAACGGCTTCAAATAAAGATAATTATCGGTATTCAGGCAGCACCGAGGACGCGAAATATGCATCACATGGAAGATATTCGCATACAGCCATTTCCAATGGGGAAATTAGCAGTCTCAATCATTTGAGGTAGGATTTTAGCAGGCATGACCATCTCGCGTATGCGCATTCCATGTTTTGCGGACCAGGCTTTCGATATTCTCTGATCCCTATCCGACCTCTTGTCATGGGTTGAATGTAAAATGGAACTGAAAAAGGAAATACAACTGATGGCCCAGAGATCCCTGCCAGTTTCCATAGATGATAACAAGGCCATATTGCGGTCTAATAGTCTATAATGCGCTGACACCACTACCCCATTTCCCAGTGTGTTGTGCCAAGGATGTCATGCTCAATATCATCATATCTGAGTACCACTATCTAATATAAATGGGACCAGAAGGCAACAACATAGGCAAAACATTTTCGAGCTAACTGAATTTCAAATAGGTCCTAAAAAGGTACACCCAACAACAGGGCTGGCATTTCGTGGGGAATGTGGGAGACCGATTCCCCACGGGCCACGACAGTCCAAAAAGTGGGTGATCGTGGGAACCAAGAAAAGGGTAATTTTGGACCGCGCCGTGCACCAAAATGGGCAAACTGACAAAAACGAACGGTAAATGCGGACTTAATCCCTTAGCTCTACTCCTATGCTATCTCAGGGTGTCCTAACGGCTTAAATAGTCCTCTCTCTCAACTCAGTGGACCTCCTCCAAGCTCAGAGCCTCCTTTTCGAGCTCTGATAACCCTCTCGCATCTCAGAGGGCTCTCACATAGCCCGAAGGGCGTTCACCACATTCAGATGTTCCTTTCGTAGCTCAGAAGACCATTCCCCGGCTCAGAGGATCCCCGCCCAGGCTCAGGGGGCACTCTCCAAGCCCAGATGGCCCTTTCCAAGCTCAGAGTGCCCCCTCCAAGCTCAGATAATTATCTTCCACCTCAGAGGGCCCTCGAGTGACGTAATTTAGACTATGTATATTAATAGCTCACACTGAACAAAAAGCATGACTTGTTCTTTTGTTCGAACTTGACCCTCCTTGCCAGGAACCGAGTGGCTCCTGACCGGTTCAAGTGGACTGTTCTGAGGATTAAACGTAGGTATTCAAATATTATTGACGTTTCATTTCCCATGATGATCCATTTTGGATGACGATGTGGGCCCCCGAGGTCGAAATACTTTCACTTGAGGATTATTGGAACTATAGCTGACTTCCGGGTCAACGCATTAATCTACCCTCTAGCAAACTTCTTGAACTATTGATTGCCTTTAACACAACGGAATCGCTCGGTTGGTTGTAAAGATATGAGGGGCGCAGAAAGTTGACTCCCTCCCCCCCCCTTACCACCAAATTAGCCAGTGCTACACATTTCACAGCATTATCACAGTAACAACAAGATAAATCCGCCTGCATTGATTGGATTGATCCAAATGTGCGCTGAAAACGAACGAAAAAACAAACAAAATATTTTGTGGTACGCACTCAACTGAAATCCCAGACGGAAACATGTTGAGCTTACAGGTGCACCGCTTTCGTAACGCGAGTGACGCAATGTCGTCACTTTGAAGGAAAAGCTGGCCTAGTTACACATAGATTTCGAGCAAATTGTTGCCAGATTGGCAATGAAATGGAATGTTTGGATAGCGCGTTTCATTGCTGTCCTCACCGTACTATCATATTTTTTTATGTGGTAAATACTTTGGGCACAAACCAAGCTGTCCCAAACCACTAAGAAGTACCCTTTTTCACCTGTCTCAAACAGTCCCAAATGCATGGATCAGTCGCCGGGTCAAGGATAGCGCATTTGAGTCGTTGATTTTCTATGAATGCGTGCTTGTTTGCCAGACGCGCTGTCGTGGGAATACACTCGTAATACATGAATGAATGCGATGTCTGTACTGTGTATTCTGTGAAATTGAGACAGAAAGCTAATATTGATAGCATAACGTAAGGAGCTAAAGTGGGAACTGGGACACCGGAACCGAGCCGTTCTCCAGTGCAACAGCGACGGGGAAGGTGCAACAGAATCGCGGACACTGGGGAAAGATCCCACGAGACGGGACCAGCGATTGGGGACCTGGTGGGACGTGGCCCTGATTGTGGGGTCGAAGCACACGAACAGTACAATAACCGGAGAACGGAACAGGGAAAATTGGCATGGCCAAGAGACTGGGGACCGGGACCATGGACCGGGACCGGGAGCGGGATCGGGAGCGAGATCGAAGAACGAGACTGGGGAGCGACACGAAGAATCGTACCTGGCAGCAGTTCCATTTCCCTAGTGGAATCACGATGGGGAAAGAGGAACGGGATCGTAGCTGCATTGTTACCATAGGTCAGAGCCAATGAACGGGAACAGGACCGGAATACTCTCCTGAACATCAAACCGAGGAAAAGGTGCAGTACAGGAACCGGAGACCGGAACCAAAGAACCGGAGAAGGGGCCAGGTAAGGGTACCGCGCAATGGCGTAACAGGGGAACGAGGCTGACAGGGCGGATCAAGGAACAGGGCATGAAAACGAGGCCGGGGAAAGAGATAAGAACATGACGAGAGGGTGATATGCAGGACGCGACCAGGAAACAGCATCGACGATAGGGTTAAGTCAAGTCACGTCAAGAATACCGAAAATGTATATGTAATATCCTTTGGCCCAGTAAAGTGACAGGGTGAGCACTAGTCGCCACTGGAGCAACGCCTGTCGGAGTCCTGATGGTGTCTGCCTACCGAGATTAGTCTCGTGGACCCGAGTTCGCGACTCCGATTTCGCTGGGTCAGGTCACGCTACTCGGCAACTGTGCTCCCATTTGCAAACTAACACCTAGCAGACCGTTCACCAACAGCTCAGGCGTGCATACAAATGTGGGCCCCCATGATAACGAAGACTGGCAATGTAAGCTTCCATGTCTGCCGTTGCATGACAACGCGGTCGTCCGTGGTAATGCGAGTACCCGGATGCTGATGCAAAGGTCGATTGAAGTGCAGGCGTTTCCGGGTAGCAATGTCTGTCAGCTTAATGCGGACTTTGAGGGAAGTGCGGTGCAGATGAAGCCATGTTCCGTTAAGTAGGACATGTCCAGGCAATTAATAAAGAGCTCCATGCATCTTGGTAGTTAATTTGTATGAAGTAACGCCCCATTTTTATATTGTTTCTTAATTGCGTCAGTTTAATTAGCGTGTAACCATTTCATGATGCCCAGTTTTGTGGCCAATAAAACTTACACGAAAAATATAACCTTAATATCAGCGTGTGTTAAAATTAGAGCATAAACGGAATGTATGACCTTTTAGAAGCCATGGATAAGAAATTAAAGACTCATTGAATTGTTGTTTGAGTGATTGTATTCAGTGTTCATTATTTTCGATATCTCGCTCCTTCCCTTTGCGTCTTTTTATCCTGATGTAGTCTATTTGTCGATTTGCTCACCATCCATGTGTATTGTGTACATAACTTGTTTCGTTGTATCTCGCAATCCTTCCGTCGCTCAGTCCATCTGCCCCTATGGCTGTCATCTATCCGTTCTCCCTGCTGCTCTCTCCCTCAATAATTCATACTCTCACTGTATGTCTGTGTCCTATGCCTGCGCTGAACCGCTTCAGACATGACTGTGGTCACGTGCCTGTTTGAGCACCACCGCCTCGCGCCGCGTGCGTCCATATGTGCGTCGCCTGTCTCTCCTTTGCGAGGTTTGGTCCCAGCCTGGCCGCCGGCGGCGGTCAGTTGACCTGACCTGCCGAGCCCACCATCGGGCGGGATCAATATCGTCGATCATCGCTGCAAGATGACGTGCGACCCCCGTCGTCGCTCTTCCCTCTCTGCCCTGCGCTCGGTCGTTCCGCCGACCTTCATTGAGGCGCGGCAACCTCTTCGCTGACAGCGGCCGACGCTGACTAGAATCTGTGGCGACCTGAATGCGAATGATAGCCAGAATGTGGGTCGACCATCCAGAAAAGGCGCTGTGACAGCGACCGGATGGGTGCGAATACAGGAGCGGATACAACGGGGTGCGCTGGGGGTATGTGCCCCTCATGGAAAGGTGGCGCCCCTCTGACCGGGAGAGACGCCCCCCCCCCGATAATGCCCGAGCGCATCACCCGCTGAACGTATTTTCAGCTGAAGGTGGCGCCCTTCGATATAATCGCGCCCCTCCAGACGATTATCCTCCCCCATGGCAATTTCTGGATCCGCCCCTGAACCAATGCACCATCACGGCGAGACGGAACTCACTAGTGCTGGTTCACAATGTCATTTGTCCACATAAATAAAGGTATGGTTGAAGGTTTAATGAAGATGCACCCATATAAATAGAAACGGATAATTCTGGATCGCACGATTATTCTTCAAGAAAGAAATGATATGATGCAGAAAACAACAACAATTTAGAACAGAATATTTGATGAGAATGGATTTCTGATCGGTTGGCTGCAGGATGATCATTCAGAGACAATAAGCGGATGAAAATCCATTGTTGACATAATCCGCTAGACCGCAGTCCACGCAGTTCGCCTCGGTACGTGCGTCCGGAACGCACTCCCACCGATGGAGAAGCGCCAGTTCACGGTGCGCAACTTTAGCCATAATTACCCTCAAATGCTAAGATTGCAGACGGTGCACATTCGAGAGCCACGTCGTGTCTCAATAATGAAGGATCAACGTGGAGCAGCCCACATCAATAGTTGAAGTTTTCCTATCAGACTCAGGTAAGTGGACAAAATGAAGGAACAAATTCACTTTCGAGGTAAACTATAGCCATGTCTAGCCTACAGCCATTAGCTGATTAGCATTCGTATAAATTGGGTGGTCTTAGGTGCGAAGTTCATCAACATGACTGCTTATTCGGTCAATTTGAAAATTGTTAGAATACTCGTCGTGAGCTCTCCAGCACTGAATAGTAGGCATTCCAATTACTAGCAATTCCGCCCCGGAGTATGTGATTGACGATTTCCGCACAATATGCAAGGATCGCATATGTCGCGTACGGACGTTGCGACCTAAAACATCTTTATGTTCTCCCAGTTCCCATCTTCCGTACGGCGAAGCCATCCAATAGCCGAATGCCAGCCAGAGCTTCCAAACTGGACAATACCATCGGAGCAATAATGGTGTGAATTCCCGAGTTAGGGTAGGGAGGAAGCAGATCATATTTAACGTTGCTGTTAATGCCATGGACCTAACGTTAAATTTGTCATTCAAAGAGTGTGTAGTGCCCCGGGGACACGATGGTTCCGTTGCCCATGTCTTGGAGAAAACTCAATCAGTATTGGTGAGCCGCGCCGATTGGTTTGTGGGCTCGTGAGGCGCAGTAGGTCGGTTGGAGCTGATGAGCTCTGCCTGCTCTCATTAAGATGGCTGTCGTGATCCGTGTGCGCTCGAAATCTTGCACTGTCATAATCAATAGTCACGAGCAGCTCCAATTTCACTGCTCTATTCATCGGTGAGGCAAGCACGCCACACCAGTGAAAGTTTTATATTGGAAACATCGGGCAGCAGCTTCCTTCAGCCTATTTATTCACCTTGGTTCGCTGCGCGTTTCTACCCGACGCTGTGTTTCTGACGCGGTACGTCTGCGCTTAGGGAAATACCACCAGTCATGCTATGCATTGCGGTACAGCATACGCACTGGCACGCCGAGCGCTGCGGTGCAGCGTTCTCGCCTTGCGCTGTGCTGTGGTATGGATGTACACAAGCCGCTGTATGATGCGCACTTACCGCCGTACCTCCGATGTAATGCACGTTGTCGGCCAAGTAAGTCAAGACCGAAGGCCAATGTCTGCTGAACGAATGGTACCAATTTGACGATGTGAACATCATTTTGTGGTAGTGATCTCCACATTGTTTGGGTAAATACGGACGGGCTTGATCCACCAGTACAATGTTCATCTCCGTGTATCTGCGCTCATATTGGCAACCTTGGTCCGACTTAGTCTCTACTCAACGCATTACCATACTACATCTCTCCATCACAGGTGGTATGTATGTGCATATATATATATATATATATATATATATATATATATATATATATATATATATATATATATATATATATATATATATATATATATATATATGTAGGTATGCACAGCAATGAGGTGATAATTATATCACAACGTTTCGACCTTCTTGTGTTTTCAAGTCCGAAGCATGCCAAGGCCGAACTTGATAGTCGCTTTGCAGGCTCGATTTTGACAGAAGGCAGAACCATCGAAACGTCATAATATAGTATGCTCCAATTGCTTCGTTTACGTATACAAGTGGTCATTTGATTATAGCTAAACGGAGGACGTTTGACACCAGCGATGTCGAGCGCGGTGATTTTGTTCAACGCGATTTTCGTTTACAACAGAAATTAGATGGCGTGAAGATCAGAACGCGGCTCTTATCGGATTGCATTTCCGAGCACGTTCTGCAACGATTTGCACCTGCCCAACTCCGTTCTTAGGATCAACCTTTCTCGGCCAGCACTCGAACGCATCTGGAAGATGGAAAACCACCGTCACGTCGGTGAGAGCCGTATCAATATAACTCATCTGCGCCATTGTCTATTAGTGAAAATGTACCGCCTGAACTTGGACAAAGCATAGCCTCCATACCAAGCTGATAGACGCCGACCCGATAATTCAGTTGGTTAGAGCGCCGGTCTGCATCGGTCACCCTGTCCTGGCAACACGAGGTTCGAGTCGCTCCGCGAACTCGCATAGCCGCCGGCTGGAAGGGTCAGCTGACAGCTGGCCCGATGAGGCTGGAAACGCGGCAGCGAAGCGGCCGTGTCGGATGGCATGTTAAGCTCCCGCTCAAAGTCCTAGCGTTCGGTTTGAATTCAGGGATCGGGTGGTGGGTCCAGGGTTCACATAGAAAACTATGCTTAACATGGGGCCTTGTTCCATGAAGTCACCCCAGCAGGAATTCGGACCAAGGTTCTAAAGGAATAGGAAAAGGGATCTAGAGCATGAAATATATGTCAACCTTTAATATATTATACGGTAGACCCTAATTTGACGTGCAATAATATCGTGCTTTTGAATAATACAGACCTTTTATGTAGACAGATGAGCTTCAACGTAAAAGTGGTCATTCATGTCATATTTTCTCACAGCCTCCTGACTGATTGCCTTCCAGTTGGTTTCATTCGCAAATGTCATCTTGATATCGGACATTTGTGTCCAATATGCAAACGTAGCCTACTAAACACACGTCGCCGAGCAATACGTGATCATGTAAAGCATTTCTCCTTTCTAATGTATTGACTTCGCGAACTCCTTGGTCGTTTGTCACAATTTTTGCGGCCTGGTTTATTCAAAACTGCGCGACATTTTTTTCCATGGGACGGATCTTAGCTGATGGAAGGGCTTCTCGAGGTCAGGCCGGCGGGGGGGGGCTTTCGTCGGCCCGTACTAGTGCATGGTGGTGCTGGGGCGACGAATTGTGTCCCGTCACCCGTATCACCACCGATGTTGTCATTCAGACGATGTGCATCTGCATGTACCTTTGTCTGCTTCAAGGGTACTCAGGAATATTTGTTTTCGGATCATTTGGTAATTGAGCGAAGGTATCTAAAATGGGGATTATGGGCAAAGGCGCAGAGCGGAAACAATTACCGACCAGCGACGCCGTACTGTACGAATGACCATCCGCAAGATCCAAAGAAGAAGTGCGCCAGAAGTTTCGGATGACCCTGAAACACCGCCCATTGAGCTGCAGCTGAGCGATGCCAGTTTTTTGTGCGTTGTTGCGATCTTAGTGTAGCAACTGGGGTATGGTGCGTACATCCGCGATGTATTCATGTATTCACCACCTTTCCGAACGGTCCTGGGGTGAATTTATCATGTATGACCGATTAAAGCTTATTAAGATATTAAAGCTGGTTAAGTTTATGCGGTAAAGTCACAAGTTCCGATCTATTTTCACGTTGTAACTTTTATTTTTAGGTTTGAAATTGATGTTGAAGTTCAGATTTTTCCTCTCGCCAGCGTTGTTTCGGCCTTGATGCAGCATTATGATAAACGCAGACAAGCTTACTCATGTCCGCTAGGTGGTGGTGGTGGATTGGGGTTTAGGGGCGCGTCGACATCCAGGGTCATTTTGCGCCCATAACTATTGTGATCAATCTACGGTGCTACTATAATAACGTGTTTTTAATATTCACGGATGGCGGTATATCACCTCAAGGCCGGCTTGTCGAATGAAGGTAAAAATATTCCCAGACGCGACGACATCAGAGTCGTTCCCGATTAGCACATGTAAAGAAGCGTCAGCACTCAGCTGTCCTAATATCTGACGTCGTAGAGGTTCTAACAGTACACAGCCTACTAAAACATGATGCACGGTAAGCGGGTTAGAGCAGCGTGGACATAAAGGTCGATCATCACCGGTCAGCATGTAACTGTGTGTTGCGAAGGTATGACCGATTCTCAATCGGCAGAGTATCACTTCTTCCCGTCGTTTGGTTCGATGCGAGGATCGCCACTTTCCTAATATCGGTTTTAAAACCTTGAGTTTACTACACTTTGAGTTCCAGTTTCTTTGCCATTCGGACTGTATATTTGACAATATAGTAGGGTATAGGTCCCTTGGAGGGAGCCGTAGATGGACCACACGGCCATTGCTGATGGCGTGTTTGGCGGTTATGTCAGCAGCTTCATTTCCCGCGAGTCCGACATGGCTGGGAATCCAGCAGAACACGATATTTCTGTCGATGTCATGTAGGGATTTCACGATTTTGAGAATCCTCCGAACAAGTCGGTTATCCTGGTTAAAGGTTTTCAATGCCATGAGACTGCTCAAAGAGTCTGTGAAAATCACGTGCTTTATGGACCGCTCTTCCTGTATAAAATGGAGGGCTTGCAGAATGGCATACAATTCGGCAGTAAAAATCGATGTTTGTGTCGGTAAACAAAAGATCGAACACTGTGTCGACTGACGTAAGCACATCCAACACCAGAGACTGACTTTGAGCCGTCTGTGTAAATCCGCGAAAATTCGTGATATTCATGTATTTTTCCAATGCCAATATGCGGAGTTCCTCCGGGTTTGTATTTCCTTTCTTTGAGCAAGACAAAGTCACGTCAGTTTGTACTGGGACAACGTGCCAAGGGGAGTACTCGGCATAATAGCACGTGCTACACAACGTGGCCTGATATTACAGTCACGAAGGATCGAAGCCATACGAGTGGAAAACGGTAATCCACGCTGATGAGCCCTGGGACGTGCACTTGATGTCCTGAGAATATCCACTGATAGGCTGGATGTTTCCGGTATTGAGCAACATTGCATGCGTATCTCGCGCCCAATAACTTACGGCGTAGCGCAAGAGGTGGCTCGTCTACTTCTGCCATTACACTTTCAGCCGGTGAAGTGCGAAAGGCTCCAGTAGCGATGCGAAGAGCTGCATTGTGGATGACATCAAGACAACGCTTGGTTGTGGCACACGCTCCGTCATAAATAAAGCATCCATAGTCAATTTTAGAACGCACCAGAGATCGATACATAAGAAGTAAGACATGTCTGTCTGCGCCATACGAACATCTGGAGACAGTTCTCATCACTTGCAGTCTCTTTGCGCATTTCTGCGCAAAATCGTTGATGTGGGTTCTGTATGTCAGTCGACGGTCAATCGACACATAAAAACTTTGCAGCTGGTTTGAAAGGAATGCGGTTCCCGTTCATCATAATCACCGGATCGGTGCAAGAATGTTGCGGCAAAAGTGAACAGCACTGGTTTTCGATGTCGACATGGCGAAGCCCGTTCTGTCACACCAATCCTGCACCTTCCGGACAGCCAGTTGAAGTTGTCTCTCTACCGAGTGTACAGTACGCGAAGAACACCAAATGGTAAAATCATCTACGAATAGTGCTTTTCCTATTGAAGTTGGCAGTGAGGAGCCCAAGTCGTTGATGGCAATAGCGAACAATGCGACACTCAGCACACTTCCCTGCGGAACTCCGTCAACTTGTTGGAATGTGCCAGAGAGGAGACCTCCTACTCTGACACGAAAAGTTCTTGCAGCTAAAAAATTTGTCAAGAAAAACCCCATGGAGCCTCTGATACCCATGAGGTGCAACTTCATGAAAATACCGTGTCGCCATGCAGTATCATATGCTCCGTCAATATCGAAAAATATCGCAGCTGTGTGGCACTTCTTCCTAAAACTAGAGCGCACAACAGAGTCCAGTGTTAAAACGTGGTCAAACGTGCAGCGGTGTTTTCGAAAGCCACTCTGTATCACAGTGAGGAGATTGTTGCGTTCTAGAAACCACATTAGTCGGACATTCACCATTTTTTCAAACAATTTACATAAGCAGCACGTTAACGAGATGGGGCGATAATGCAGTGGGTCCGTACCTGTTTTGTTTGGCTTGCGTATAGGTACTACGATTGCCTTCCGCCACGAAGATGGAAATGTGCCCGTTGTCCACATGCTATTCAGTGTCTCCAGGAGTGTTTCTAAAGCTTTTGTAGGCAAACGTTTGATAATATCATTGTGCAATGTATCTGGGCCCTCTGCCACACTCTTCAGAGAACTGACAGCTGCAGTCAGTTCAGAAATAGTAAATGGAATGTTGTATTCAAGGAGGTCTGTAGTTGAAAAATCAATGGCGCGCGCCTCGCATCGAGCCTTGTATCTTGAGAAGCGCACACTATTATTATTTTTCGATCGTGCTGATAAAGCCCGTCCGATCTCGTCGGCTACTTCTTCCGGGTCGATTATGTCTCGGCCAGCCATGTGCAAGGTGGGGAGTGGAAGTGGCGTATATCTTCCGGAGAAGCGTTTTATGCGGGACCATATAGATGACAATGATGTGGAACGATTTAAAGTGTTGGCATACGCTTTCCATGAGTCTCGTTTTGCTTCTGCGATGGTACGTCTGGCGATTGCCCGAGCTTTGCGGAAAGCTATTAAGTTTGGCGTACAGCTATTTCTATTAAAGACACGAAGCGCCCTCTTCCTGGCAATCAAAGCCTCTCGGCACCTTTCCGACCACCATGGGACGGGCACTCGAACTGATGTTCCTGATGAGCGAGGGATGTGCCGTTGAGCACTCCGCACAATGTCCGCCGTGAGCGTCTCCACTGAGGTAGCAGATTCATCGGATTGGTCACGTAGTGTACACTCAAGACTTGCTTGGAAAGAGTCCCAGTCGGCTCTGTTAAATATCCACTTGGGGGGTCGTCGGCTTACAAAAACATGGTTAATAAAACGAGACCAAACAGGGAAATGGTCACTGTTGCACGGGTCGTCATCCACGGTCCATTCTAAAAACGGTGCAATTTCTGGACTGCAGAGGGTGAGATCCAGCACGGAGGTCTGTCCCGTGGGCAATGTAAAATGCATTGGCTTTCCAGTGTTAAGGATGCAGAGTGGGAAATCTCTTATAAAACGTTCCATTGCACGTCCACGGCTCGTCGACATGCTTGAACCCCAAAGAGGATGATGGGCGTTAAAATCGCCGCACACTATCACCGGTGGTGTGAGCCGCCCCATCATTTGGGACAGCTCAGAAAGTGGAAACGTCTCTCCCGGTGGTAAATATATGCTGCATATTGTAATGGCGTGGCGATGTATTTTGATACGAGCAGCAACACACTGAATATTCGAAGATATAGATATTTCGTGAAAGGGAACAGAATTGTGCACGGCGATGAGTACTTCGCCGTGCGCCACAGTGCGAGAAGCAATATCCTTACGCAACACAGAGTAGTTTTTTAGGTCGAAATGTGCAATAGGAGAAAGTTTTGTCTCTTGGAGACAAACCGCTAGCGGTACTCGTGAGTGTAAAATAGTTTGGAGGTCGTTGAGGCTGGTTCTCAAACCTCTGCAATTCCATTGGAGAATAAAACTCATACGTTAAATATATAAAGGTGAGACTTGTGAGCTAAATAACAGGAGACAAGGATGAGCTAAATGTTCTGCGTTCCCGCCCTAACTTCCTCAGGTGCTTGGCTACGCGGCCGTGACCGAGGGCTGCCAATCTCGGAAGGGGACACCGCTCCTGGGAGAGCTCGCTTCGTCGTGCGATTGGAAGCTGGGGAGCCAATCGGGAGGTGAGCAGCTCGACGCGCGGGAGGGCGACAGGTGGCCCCATCGCGGTCGAGACTGGTGGTGATGGTGGAGGGGTTGCGGTTGGACGTGGGGTTCTGGATTCCGGACTCGAGTGAGCGGAATCACGTCGGGTTGTTCGTCCTCGTGCTCCCAGGTCAGGGGCTCCTAGGTGTACCGCGACTCCAGGTGGTCGGGTCGTGGGTGCAGCTGCCGTGGGATCCGCTAGGTCGCTTCAAACATGACGCGACGGCTAGGAAAAAGTTTGTTACCATAGTGATAACCGCAAACAAGCTTGTCATCTCTGCTAGGTCGTTCTAAGCAGGCCGCGACGGCTTGGGCCACGTTTCTTAAGGATGGGTTGAGGTGAAATAGTGGATGTACCAACGTACCCCGGTGATTAATGCAGTTTTGTTTTTCATGAATTATGTGTTGCATCCATGTATTAAGTATCTACTAAGCATCTATTGTTATGTCCGCCGGCAACGGTGGACCGCCGATGAGCGCTGTATAATGTATGCAATTGATGCACCCATAAACCCCCAATAACAACAACAACGGTGGATCGCTCGCCGGTAGATCTGGACCGTCCGCCGTCCATGCAGCACGTCTCCACTCGCCTCTGATCTAGATAGCCGCTATCTATCAATTATGATTCTAAGTTTGTCTGCGGAGCCATACTTTATTACCTCAGAGCATCGGGATTAATCTCAGAATGAACCGTGAAGCCAGGGGACGCGCGCCCGCAATTCATTTACAATGGGCGAATAATTGTTCCCGCAAGTTGTTCAGGCGAAATGACATTGCGAATACGAAGGTTAGATGAATTTAGTGGCATGCATAATACGAATAAATGTTTGTTGTGCGCAAATATACATGCGGAGCCATGCCATAACCGTGCGTTTTCATCGCAGACCAGTTAAAGTAAGCTGGCTCGAACTCCCGCCCAGTCCCGCTGGCAGTCGGCCATGGGCAATAGTACGCCGGACGGTCGGTAGAGGCGCCTCAGTCGTAGTTGCCGCGTCGAAGCAATACGCTGTCGAAGCAATCTTCATTGTTCGGTAGCTCGTGCAACACTTCTACTGCTTCAAAGGCAAAGGCAAGGGCTTCAAAGTACTACAACACGGCGAGATATGGTATCCACACGTGAAGACCAGACTCTCAGACTGAACTGAAACCGTAGATTATGATAGATTCTTATCGATATAGTTCTGACACCGAAAACTCCAGTGACCGTAATTTATGACCTGTTTTCGAAATGGTACTTAGGCATCGTCTCAATATAACTCCGACCAGATTTTTACCATTGTATTCAACAGTGTTATGCATAACCAGACGTATGTGTATGAAATATTTATACGTATACTGAAACTACGTTCACGTTCCTATTTTAGTAACATACTTATTTTATTTCGACAAATGTGTACCATGATAGGCACATGTTTGAAGACCACCTTGCATACATTAAAGTCTATGGAGCTCTCACGTCGAAACGCGATGTGAGGCACAAATTATCTTTGCCCATATCCTTCCCTTCCTGAAGCTGTCTATCTGTCGCTGTCGCTGATAACCCACACCTCACAGATAAGCACACCGGGGAAACATCCTTGGTCGTCCAGGTCAAATAAGCGGTACACTGGGTTTCGGGGAAGATTTGGACATCAATAATGGCTAACGGCAGGTGGAAATTATGAGATTTGACCTGGGTTTCGGGCTAGCGATAAGGGACAGAGAGACGTGACCGGTGACCGAGGGACCGGCGCGTTTTCGAAGGTCCGGTGTGTTTATATACTGTCCCAGCGCACTTTTTATGACGATGTCACTTTTTGCGGGCCCTGGTCTGTTTTTTGGGTTCTTATGCCGTCTGCGGCCACGGTGTGGTTTGAGGGCCCCGGCGCGTTTTGAGTCCCGATGTGTTTTTTTTTTGGCTCCCAGTACGCTTATATAAGGCTCCAGCGCATCTGCAGTAGCTCTATCCATCGCATAGAGCTCTGTAAATATTCTCCTGGACTCGCTGCGTTTGGGAGGCTCCCGGGACTTTGTCGGGTTTCCGGTGACTTTTGGGGCACCGCTATGTTTATTTAGAGCCCCCGACGGAATATTTGGGGCCCTCAGCAAGAATTTGTGGTGCCCCAGTTCGATTTTTGTGACATATTTTGGATATATTTCGTGGCATGTTCTGATGAAAAAAAACATGGCGGTGAGGATTGGTACGATGATTCAATTCTCCTTTTTGGTTGGGTGTAGGGTTACACGTGAACATAGACCAGGTGTACAGTAATTTTAGGATTATTTTCTGCTTGCCGAGGAAAGGTCATCGTGTAATGTTGATGGTAAATAACTTATCAAAGTAGAAATTTATCAGTAAACATATAATAGCTGCATGACAGTCCATCTTATCCCCAAGGAACGGACGGATCGGGGAATTATTATGGGGGCACATGTCCAGAAGGGCACCGCTTAGCCTTTCAAGGGGCCCCTACGGTTGAAAATAATTTGAGGGGGTACACTCGAGCCTTCCCGCGGGGGCGCATTTTCCTCTTGGAGTGGCTGGCGCCTCTGGCTAAAATATGTGAGGGAGGGGGTGCAGTCAGGTCTTCCCAGAGGAGCGCCTTTCCTTCAAACGGGAGCCTTCTCTCAGAGGGGCATATCTGGCTGAATAAAAAATCTGGAGTGGGGTGCACTCGGACCCTCCCAGATGGGTGCTTTTTCCGGTCGGAGGGGAGCCACCTTCCCATGGGGTGGGGGCATATGCGCCTAATGACCCCACCCCGTATCCGTGCCTGCAAAGAATCGCACCGGAGCCACAAACAATCGCCCTGGGGCCACCAGTATTCCCGTCACGGCCCCCCAAAAATTAACCTCCCAGAGTCAGTGCTGCTCGTTTTACGCCCACAGGTAATGCTCGACTCATGATGACGGGAGGTCATGGTTCACAATGCTACTATTAATGGCATACAGTAGGTGTGGTCCAACAACAGCAAAAGCACGTTGAGCATGGCGATTGTAATGCTGTCGGCACTGCACGCGCGTGGCGATCCCATCCGCCTCAACGTGGCCGACAGCTCCGGTAGCGTCGCAGGGTGTGGGAACACACTCCGCTGAAGACTCGCGGTCGGCGCGGCGGCAGGAAATTTGGCGCGCCACACATGCTGCGATTTCTTTATCCCTCCCTCAGACAGCTGGCGTTGCCAGGGGATGACCATCCGACATATTGCAGGCGGATAAAACGCAAATATTTGCAAGAGTATCACAGTGCAATAAACATTTTAAGCTAGCCGTGAAATCAGATACAAATAGGTATCAACATGTGTTATTCCTCTCTATCCGCCACTGCATCGCATATCGGTTTCCTACCGGACGTCGGCCGTTTGCCACACTATGGAAAGCTAACAACGCCAGCACACAACGACCGCGTATTCAATGGCATCATCCTGCCATCTGGCGAGAAATAGTGTTACCTATGCTTCAACGTTCAATCTCATGACATCCATTCCCTATCCGTTGCGATAATGCCTAGACTGTGCTGCTACCTAGCGATAGCTAGCTGAACTTATGTTTCTTGGAAATCAGAATAGAGAGTAGATCTTGTGAACATTTTCTCCGAGTAGATCTTCTGAACAATCAGAATTGAGAGTAGATCTTCTGAACATTGCGGGCCAAGAGTAGATCTTCTGAACATTCAGTCCCGAGAGTAGATCTTGTGAACACTTCCATCCTCCGAGTAGATCTTCTGAACATTTCCAGCTATCAGTAAATCTTCTGAGCATTTCCAGCAGTAGATCTTCTGAACATTTCCAGTAGTAGATCTTCTGAACACTTCAGGCCTATTTGTAGATCTTCTGAACATTCCGACCTGGGAGTAGATCTTGTGAACATCTCCAAGTATTAGTAGATCTTGTGAACACTTTCGTTTTAGAGTAGATCTTCTGAACAATTCAGGCCTGGGAGTAGATCTTGTGAACATCTCCAGCTATCAGTAGACCTTCTGAACATTTGCATTGGGGAGTAGATCTTCTGAACACTTGAGGCCTATTTGTAGACCTTCTGAGCATTCAGACCTGGGAGTAGATCTTGTGAACATTTCCAAGTATTAGTAGATCTTGTGAACACTTTCGTCTTCGAGTAGATCTTCTGAACAATTTAGTCCTGGGAGTAAATATTGTGAACATTTCCTCCTCCAAGTAGATCTTGTGAACATAGATCTTCTGAAAGTAGATCTTATGAAAATAGATCTCCTGAACATAGATCTTCTGAAAATAGACCTTCTGAAAGTAGATCTTATGAGCCTCACCCGTTTGTTTCGGTGGCGCCGCTCAGTGCTAGGCCCTGCTCAATTCACGTGAGTTACGTTACTGTTGGCCCAGCCGAGAGCATGATGCGTGTGACTTTGGTCCACCACAGAGAGAGAGAAAGAGAGAGAGAAAGATAGCGGCGAGAGGCGGTGAGCAGTGAGGACTGAGCAGCCCCTTACCCGGGAGGTGGCTCCGCCCACCGTCGGGTGACGCGTGCGCGGCGGGCCGCGGGCGGCGGACCGGCGCGGGCTGCCGGCGGCACTCCCTGATCGTGGTCGCCAAGAGTCACGCGCCGGACGGTCGTCCTGCGTGCCAACGGCCCGCCAGAGCCAGCCAGTTCACACCCGATTCGCCGCCGCTGTAAACGACGGCGGCCGGCGTCACGTGCATGGAAAGGAGAAAGGTCGTCGATAGAAGAAGAGGCCAGCAATTCCCCACTCGGAAGAGTGCCAAGCACCCGGTGCTGTTGGTGAGTAGCAGTGTCTGGACAGGCATCAGCGGAAGTCAAAACCACAGGTCTCATCTAAGCTTTTTTAAATCACGCTGACGATTGTGGAATATGCGATATACTGTAAGCTGTTCCTGCGCCTTCCATATGAAAGATGCACGTCTGTTATGCATGTATATATATATATATATATATATATATATATATATATATATATATATAGATATGTATATACACATTTGTGTGTATGTGTGTGTGCACATATCAAAATGAGGACCATGGAAGCGAATGAGGTGACATGTTCTGAAAGTAATACACCCAAGCTTGCAGGATTTGTCGCCGAATGGCTCCGTGCGCCCATCTCTTCACTTCATCCCTCTTCCCCTCCCCACTCCACTTGGCTGTCTGCAAGAATATCACTGAGCATATCTTAAGATGTACGTGTGTATGCGTATATTATGTACTTGTGAGTGTATGTGTATGCATGTCGTATGCACATAAGTGAGCGGAAATTATTTTGTCTGTGAGTACGGGACATACATACTGGGCAGACTGTCTTGGCAGCGGTCCATCATTGGTGTGGATGAAACACATAATTTGTCATCTATAATACATAATTCATTCATGAAATGCATTTAAGCTGCATTAATAAAATACTCAGGTGCCGATAAAAATGTCAGCTTTGTAATTGCTATTATCATCGTATGCTATGTATGTGCTGTGTATTATGTCTGTAATATGCGTGCACAGTGCCCCTCGTACGCCTGGAACAGAGATTGATCTCCCGGATGTGCCGGTGTCGCAGATATAAATTTTCAGATGCGGATCAATAGGTTGCAGGATGCCGCCCACGCGCCATTCATTAGAATATATGATCGTACTGAATGAGGCTTGGGACGATAGACATGTGAACTAAATTACCAATCGAGTGCTGGCATTGGAATGTGATGTCATGGCGTGTATAATTGCTCGTGGAGACTGTTGATGATCGGACCAGATAACGACTAGGGCCGCGAAACTTAGGGTGGAAAATTCAGGTGATTGTAGCGCTTTTTTCGACCATCCGAAGTGGTAAGATTCTCAAAAAAGTATATCGGCATTATTGGTTGCGGAACGTTTTTACCCAAGCAATGGCGTAGAACGCACCTGAAGTTTGCTTCCTACAGTCACCACCACAAAATTCGCGTCACTTATTGGGAGTCCACAGCCTCAGGCGTTTCAAGATTCTCTCCCTCCCCCCCCCCCTCCATGGCTGGTACCATGCTAGACAGTATGCATAAATGACATTTAAACTATGACGTTTTGTATTTCGCTTTTAACTTCTGGAACCGAATTCCGGTGAACTACAATTGAGTATCATTGCATTGCCCATAATCCTGCTGTGTCGTGCATACTGCACAATTGTATGCCTACATGCAGAGTTCGCCTTAGCAGCAAAATATATTTTCCAATTTTGAAATATTATTTGCATATTTGTTGATAGTGTATTGCTTGGTGGACGTCATGCGAACTAACACATACATGGACGAAAATTGCGTTGTTTGGTACAACGTTTGCGAATTTTCCACAAAATCGGGGTTCTTCATGTCGTGTTAGGCCAGGAGACGTCAAGCTGGAATGTGGACTCGTGAATAGTTTCATGAGGTGCTGTATTTCAACTTAATGTTGAGAGGTGCTGCATTCTGCAGCTGTGAAACATTCTCTGAGGGGCTGGGTGCAGAAATAATGATGTGTGTCCTGGTTTGTGGTGTGTTTGATGAGCGAATAGTTATAAATGCGGTCCATGGTGACAAAACAATCTGTGGAACGATCTGCGCATGTATGTGAACATGGTGTGGCGATTGTGGAAGGTGGTTTGCTCGGAGCCGAGTCTGACCACGCATCAGATGCTGACATTGTGCACTTTGGGATTGCAGAAGCCAATAAGATGAGTCCGTCGACAAAGCCTACCCGCTTCGCGGTCCAAGCTTGGCTCAAGGAGAATCTCCTACTGATCGCCACCATATCAGGCGTTTTTATGGGCGTCATCCTAGGTATGGCACAGTTGGAATACTACATATGGTGTTAGGCATGCATGTATATGCATATGTATATGCATATGTATATATACGTACATATATGTATATGCATACATGTATATATGCATGTATATGCATATGTATATATACGTACGTATATGCATACATATATATATATATATATATATATATATATATATATATATATATATATATATATATATATATAATATATATATATGTATATATATATATATATATATATATATATATGTATATATATATATATATATATATATATATATATATATATATACATATATAATATATATGTGTATGTATATATGCCTCCTCATGTAATATCACAGTGGTGGTGATACTTCCTGCAAAAGCATGTCGATTCTGAAGGATCATGCTAAGACCGTTATGTCTTTCACACTTGTGTCCTCACCATGCATGCAATGTTGCAAATATTCATTGCTTGGCCTTCCACGTAATCCCTGAGTGCGTCCCTGCTGCAGCATCGCATTAGCCTGCGACAGTCATTGTTCACGTGGAGAGCAGAACGGATGAGGTTCACATGACGCGGAAGTGTGTGCGGGAGCACGTCGTGTGCACGGCTGCCGGCTTTAATCTCTCACCAGCCGGCGCGTGTCCCGGACGTTCTGTGCTTGTGTTCACTGGCTGAATGTCGGTCGCGTGACTCCCGGTGGCGTGTATCGCTTGAGGCATCCCGGACGATGTTCTCGGTCGCAAGTCTATCATGTTTGCTCACCAAGCGAGGAGAGGGCGACAGGTGTAACTTTGATATACCCCTAAGTGTCTAGGGAATCCATTCAATTGTGTTGTTCCCGGGGGTGGGGTGGGTAGGACGCACGATGTTATATCGCACACATTACAAAAACACCTTGCATTGCATTATAATAATACATTACATTGAAGGGGAACTCAAGTTTTGAATGGCCTTCCATACAAGGTTAAGCGTTTAGGAAATATTTGATGTATGCTATTTCGGGCACGGTCCATGATCACATATCAACCCAATGCCGAACTACCACAATCACATATACCCCATGATCGCGATGACCGCTAATGATGATAGCTCTTTCCCCCGTACTGCTACAGCTCCATCCCTAGTCATGATGACAGCTACCTCTCCGGTACTGATGACAACTCCCTCCCGCTACTGATGATAGCTCTTTCCCCGGTACTGATGGCAGCTTTCTCCCGCTACTGATGACAGCTCTTTCCCCGGTACTGATGACAGCTCTTTCCCCCGTACTCATGACAGCTCCTTCCCCCGTACTCATGACTGCTCGTTCGCCGATGCTGATGGTAGCTCTTACCCCGGTACTGATGGCAGCTCTTTCCCCGATACTGATGACAACTCCCTCCCGCTACTGATGACAGCTCTTACCACGATACGGATGGCAGCTATTTCCCCAGTACTGACGACAGCCCCTCTCCGGTGCTGATGACGGCTCCCTCGCCGGTGCTGACGACAGCCCCCTCTCCGGTGCTGATGACAGCTCCCTCGCCCGCACTGATGGCAGCTTCTCCACCAGGCGTGACGATCCGTCCCTACAAGCCGGACGAGACAACGAAGCTGCTGATCGCCTACCCAGGAGAGCTGTTCATGCGGCTGCTGAAGCTGATGATCGTGCCACTGGTCATTGCCAGTCTCATCACAGGTCAGCGATACGGTGGATCAGATATCACTGCTCACTTTGCGGACTAGTGACACTGCACAATGGTGGTCAGAGGTCACTGATGCCGTCAGCTGTCGGTGACACCGTGATCAGAGAACAATGGTGATCACAGATGTGGCCTGGCACAGCAGCAGGGCTGTGACAGCGATTTGAATTGACACAGCGACTGGTTCCATCATCGAGAATCGACACGGTGGCAAAAGAGAGAGGAGAGGAAGAGTGAGAGTGAGGGGAGAGTGAGAGTGAAAGTAAAGGAAAGTGAGTGAAGTGAAGTGAAGGAGAGTAAGGAGAAAGAAGAGTATAGTAAGTATAGTGAAGTGAAGAAGTAAGTGAGAGTGAGAGAGAGAGAGAGAGAGTGTGAGAGAGAGAGAGAGAGAGAGAGAGAGAGAGAGAGAGAGAGAGAGAGAGAGAGAGAGAGAGAGAGAGAGAGAGAGAGAGAGAGAGAGAGAGAGAGAGAGAGAGAGACCATCTGGTCCTTTCACATGTCAATAATGGAACAGTAGAACACCTCACCAATTCGAGAACTCATGAAGATCGGTCATCGGGAATACCGTCTCCAAAATTTTGCCCTATTGGATTCCTGAGGTGTATGTGGGTGTGTGTGTGTTTGTGTGTGTGTGTGTGTATGTGTGTGTGTGCGTGTGCGCGTGCGGCGCGTGTGCGGTGCGTCGTGGCGTGTGCGTGTGCGTGGTGCGTGTCGGTGCGGCGGGGGCTGGCGGGCGGTGGGGCTGTGCGGGCGGGCGGTGCGGTGCGTGTGCGTGTCGTGTCGTGTGCGCGGTGCGTGTGCGTGTGCGTGTGCGTGTGCGTGTGCGTGTGCGTGTGCGTGTGCGTGTGCGTGCGTGTGCGCGTGCGCGTGCGTGTGCGCGTGCGTGTGCGCGTGCGCCCCTCTTTCGGCAATTGCACCGTGGGGTCGGAACTCATATTATCAGCACCGCCTGGGACAGGTCCAGTCATTCAATCGCCCGGCTACTCACGCCTTGAGTCACTAGCGAGTCACCGGAATTAGTGACACATGGTTCGCTTTGGTGCGACAGGTCTGCGCTCCTGTGGCGACTGCGTCGGACTATCAGCGATACAACATACTATACTACGATAAATCACAATGCGAATTCCACCACTCTCCTATCAGTAATGTACTGTAATATACTTTGGATCCTCCCGAGTAGGGTTTTTTTCCAGTTTCCGTTGCAGCTGAGCACTGATGTTTGGCACAAACCATCATCACCAACATACACGATAACAACGAATGCCATTATAGCGTTGAGATAAGCGATGTTCCGGAAGCCGGAAGTTAGGGCTCGGACTTGTGCAGCATGGCCGAATGCCTCCGTCTGAAGCAGGACCTCCTCTTAGCTAGGTGGGATTTTTTGGCTAGGTGGGATTTCTTGGTCACGCATAATCAGTATAATATGGCGTCACTGGCGGATCTACCCACCTGTTTGGGGAGACCAACTTTCGGCGCAAACCAAGCCCTAACTTAAAAAGGCAAAAGTTTCCAATTTCAGGCATTCCGGTTCATAACGCCCGGTAGCCACCACACCAACCTTCGTGCACGTGTACGCCCGCCTTGCGTATTCGGCGCATTCGTCACACTTTGTGCGAGTCTACGGTTTCTGCTAGACCTCCCACGATTTGTTAATTGCTACCACATGATAGTCCTGCGCAATATTTTACGTGATTGAATGCTTCGCATGGAGGCTTATGGGAACATTCATTAAATTAAATTCGATGATTAGTTCTTTTCTTCGAACATTTTCTGGTGGTTCAGAAATCCGGATACCCGCTGAGCTTTGATGCACTTCATCTCTTTGGTTAAATATGTTCCCAGATTAGCTATCGAATCGAGGCCCTTGCTCGGTGTTCTTTTTTTGGGATCCGATGCATTTTTCTTCGGCTGCGGATGTGTTTTAGGGCGCCAGCTAATTTTTGTTAGGGGCACGACACATTTTTAAAACCCCAACTCTTGTTAGGGTTTTGCTAGGGTTTTTTTTTCTGTGCACCGGTTAATCTTGTTAGGTGCCGGCGCGTTTTCGAATACCCCGATGTGTTTATTTAGTGCCCGGCCTTTTTGTTCTTTTTAGATCCATGTCGCTTTTTGCGATCCCAGCCTGTTTTTGAAGTTCTCATGCGGTCTCATGGCCCCGGTGTGCTTTGCGGACCTCCGGTGTGTTTTTTTTTAGAGTTCCCGGTGTGCTTATTTAGGGATGCTATGCAAGTTTGAAGCCCTGCGAGAGTATTGCTTTTTGTGAGACTCGGTGCGCTTTGAGAGTCCGGTGCCTTTTCGGCCGAGCGTTGTGCTCTTAGGGTCCTGCTGTGTTTATTTGCGGCTTCTGACGCACTTTTGTGGGACCCCAGCACGGCTTTGCGGTTCCGTAGCGACTTTTCGGGCCCAGGCGCGTGGTTCTGGAAACCCGACGCCAGTGTCCTGAGCTCGACGCGATTTTTGGGGACCTCTTCTGATTTTTTTTAATGTCCCAATGTCTACCTGATTTTTTTACCCCAGGCGCCATATTTTGTGTCCCGCCGCGATTTGTTAAGTTACAGTGCTTTTTTTCCGGGGCCGTACGCGATTTTTTTAATGCATCTGGTGCTATGTTTGGGGATCCAGAGCGATTTTTCGGGCTCAGACATTTATACTTTTGGGAATCACTCCTTATTTTGGAGGGTTCCGGCTTAATCTTTGTCGGGTCTCGATTCGATGTTTGGGGCCACGCTTGCTTATTTGGGCCCTCGACGCCAATTTTTCGGAGCCCCGACGGGAGTTTTTGATGCCACGACACAATTTTTTGGGACTACCGACGAGAATTTTGGGTCCCGAACGCGATATTTTTTGGGGTAAGGGCACCGGGAGTTCGCGGGGCGCGTTGTACTTAGCTGGGGTCCCATAACGCGATTTAGGCGGGCCCCGGTGCAAATTTTCCGGTCCCGGCGCCAGTTTTCTGGGGTCCGCTTTATTTATTCTGAGCCCCCTACGCGAATTCGTAGGGCCCGATGCGAATTTGTGGAACCCCAGCGCGATTTTTTGGGACCCCGACACGATTCTTGGGAGACAATCCCACTCGGGATGGAGGGGGCATTTTCCGCCTTTGGTACACGACTGCGGCTGCTCATCGAGTTTTTTGTAGCCGATTTCTACTTCAGAGTAGAAAGACCCTTCAGAGAATAATCTTTCGGGACCTGGTCTTAATTTTCCGGTGCTCAGGTTGATTTGATCGAGTCTCAGTGTGATAATTGATGGTCGAGTTCTATTTTTTCAAGATCCATGTGCGATATTTTCGGGCTCCCGGTGCGATTTTTTTGGTGGCTCGCCAAGTTTCTTTTCTGGGGCCAACTTTTCGGGTATCAATGACGCGATTTGTAAGACCGCAGAGTGCATTCTGGGTAATTTTTTGTGTAGGGCACCTGCGACTTTTGGGGCACCTGCGCGACCTTTTGGGCCCCAAGTGTGATTTTCAAGGGCTACGATGCGACATTTTTGGGTGCCCAGTACGATTTTTGAGCCCCAGTGCCATTTGTTTGGAACCCCAGTGCGAGGTTTAGGGGGCTCGACATGTTTTTGGGAGCCCAATACGTTTTGGAGGCTTTTGGCGCGATTGTTGGGGCCACAAAATGATTTTTCATGTCCGGATTGCTTTCTCGTTGCCCCGATTTCATTTGTTTGGGGTCCCGATGAGACTGTTGGGCCCGATCTGGCCTGTCGAGCCCCTGGTGTGATTTTCAAGGGCCAGGAGCGAACTTTTGAGGTCCCCAACGAAATATCCCGGGGCCCGACCTGTCTTTTGGGGGCTCCAGCGCAATTTTCAAGGACATCGACACAACTTTTTTTCCTCAGCTTGATTATCAGGTGACTAGGCGCGAACTTTTGATGTCACCAGCGTGATTTTCAGGGGACCCGGTCCAACTTTTGGGGGTCAAGCTCGATTTTTATGGGCCCCGGTCCGACCTTTTGGTCCCACAGCGTGATTTTCAGGGGCCTGACCAGTCGTTTTGACCTCTCAGCGTCATGTTCAAGGGCTCCGGTGAGACTTATTGGGCCCCAGCGTGATTTTCATGGGCCACGACCCATTCTTTTGGTGCTCACAGCGTGGTTTCAAGGTCCCCGGCCCGAACCTTTGGGGTTCACAGCGTTACTTTCAGTGGCCCCGGGACGACTTTTCGGGCCCCCAACAAGATTTTCAGGGCCCGGACAGACTTTTTCGATTCTGAGCGCAATTTTCGGGTGCGCCGGCCCGACCTTTTGAGACGCCCAGCGTGATTTTCGGGGGCACTGCGCGATTTTTTGGGACCCAGGTCCCCCATGTTGGAGCCCAAAGCGTCATTCCTAGAGGTCACTAAATTATTTTTGGTGGCTCCCAATGTGATTTGCAGCGGCTTCAGTGAGATTTTGGGCCCCCGTCAACATTTACAGGCGTCCCTGCGCGACTTTTTAGTGTCCTCAATGAGGTTTTCAGGTGTTCCGGTGTGAGTTTTGAGGGCTCCAGCGGGATTTTTAGGGAGTCAGACACAGTTTTTTTTCCGAACAACGGTGCAATTCTTGGGGCCCTACAACCTCTCAGTGGGGGGCAACTTCCCCCTTTGCCCGGGGAAAGGGGGTAGTGTTACCTGAGGGAGGAAAACCGATCAACATTCCATCGCGTTATGCACCGTGCCTTTTTTTTAAATAAAAGGCATCTAGTTTCGTCTGTTTCTTGATATTAGCAACATCGAAGAAAAGACCACAAATTAATCCTTAGTTCTCGTCACTCGCGTCGCCCCGCTCTTCTGTGGTGTGCGTAAATGTCTAGATCATGCTTTTGTAATACCAACGTTAATAGACCCAATTTCTGGCTTTGCAGCATGCATTTTTTCAGAAACATTTCACCTTTGAGCCTCCCTCGTTACTTTGACTCAGTATAAGTGCTGCCAACTTACTACCATTTTTTTCTTGATAAAAATGCACCGTTCCAAGGAAAAAATAACTTCCGCTACCGGAACTATACGAAGGTATTTTTGATTGCTTTCTCCATTGAATCTCCCTTTGACTAGGTGGGATTTTTCACTCCACTAGGTGGGATTTCACGGCACTAGGCAGAACGCATCCCACCTAGTTAACATGTTAGAGGAGGCCCTGGTCTGATGGCATTGTAGCCACCTGAGTTCCTCACATCTGGAGGCAGATTGTTCCTCGTCCGGCATGCTCGCGGTATGAAGGAGCGGCTCGCGAATTCTGAGCAGCATCGTGGCACCTGGAGCTCTCCGATAGCCGTGGTTCTAGTGCTCAGCTGCGACACTGTTGAGCGACAGCTCAGTTCTGACCGCGAATGAGTTCTGGGCCAGCGAACTCATTCAGAATTTTAAAAAGTGAGTGAGCATCTGTCTTGGATATGAAGGCCTCCAATTTTAGCAATCCTAATTATTTCACCGTTGGCGGCGCATGATCCCGGTAGTGCAAGCCGGCGACAATCCTTCGACCGAAGTTGATGCATTTTTTTATTCGCCGTTTCTGAGCTCTGCTACATCTTCCCTAGACAGACACACAGTATCTTATGTGAGGGAACACAATTTCCTCAATTAGCACGCGTTTCGTAATGTGAGAAAACGTATGCCGCAGTCTAGCGAGTCTCATGTGGTTACGCAGACACACAACAGTAGATACATGTACATCCCATGACAGGTGTGAGTCAATTTTCATACCAAGTCATTGCACAGACTTCGTGGGTACTATTTCCAACTCGCCAAGACGAGCAGAGCAATCCACAAGCGTATGCCGTCTAGACGATTGAACAACAACCATCGTGATTTTGAATGAACCAGTTAAAAGCGACCACCGGTGACCTATCCAATCGTTGGCTAGTGTCTGTGATTTCGTTTTGCTTCCCGGAGTCGAGGAACTGCACATCATGGGCATACATAACAATCTTCTCGTGTGGGGTATGCTCTGGGAGATCATTGGTGAATATTAGGAGCATGACTGGGCCCAAGATCGAACCCTGCGGCATGTCGGTGGTAAAGTGTGGCGTTGTAGGAGATCGACGAACACTTCGGTAAACATCGGCGGTTCTAGGATGGACATTTCAATTGTGGTTTGTTGAGTAGTAGTTAATATCTTCAGGTGTATCTGTATGGGCAGAGGTCATTCTGTGTATCACATGATGTATGACCCATGTGTTTGTTTTCTGGATGACCTTGACCTTGAGAACCTTTGTTTATAACTGTTGTATGCGTGATGTTTATAGGCTTATGCCCAAACGAAGTGTCGTAGGTATTTCGCACCGATTCTTCATTGAAATGACGCAAACTTCAAGTCATCATAAGTGTATACAACTTATCAAGGCTAAGTAGTGACACCAATGAGGCACTTTAAGATCTACGAATAACGTTCGTTCTTTTATCAAATAGGTGAAATTGCATCTGTCTTAGAATATTTAGAAATGACACACGTTGGCATCATATTTGCAGCATATATATAGGGAAAATATTTATTTCCATCGATAGACTAGCGAACATTCATCAATAATGCAGACATTAAAATTAATCACCAGCATCATTCTGGTGGATCAGACCACCGTTATATATTCACACTTCATCACTATGGCTCTAAAATGCATGCCGGCTGGTGGATCAAACACTCCCGACTTGAATCAGCAAGGACGAGATCCTCATATGGAAGTGAAAAACAATAAAGATGCGAAAAATCTGCATTTCATCATGCTAGAGTCGGCAACGGGGAAATTAGCGTGGGATAATAATTTTCCCGATGAAAGGTAATCGAACTCTAGTATAGTGTAGCTGGTATTTCTTTGTTGGGAGGGAGCTGGAGTTTGGCCTATAAGAGTTTGTCGCCACTAAAGGGAGGAGGCAGCATACAGATCAGCTGCCTCCTCAAACCTTGGGTTCTTGTACGACGCATTCAACCGCTAGGTCATATGGCGTCGCCAACCTCTCACGCCGATTGGCCGCGGGTGGAATCGGTAATGCCGCCGGTTCGAGTCTCACAACCGGCGGCATTACCGATTCCACCCGCGGCCAATTGGCGTGAGAGGTTGGCGACGCTATATGACCTAGCGGTTGAATGCGTCGTAAAAGAACCCCAGGTTTGAGGAGGCAGCTGATCTGCATCCCCTTCTCTTCCCCCTCTGGCTATGCCGCTGTTGGGAAACGTGCCAGAAGCTTAGCCAGACACCTTTACTCGTTGGCAAATGTCGGAATCCCTTCATTCCAACCGACTTACACTGTTTGGCACAGGGACATCCTGAGACGTTTGGCAGCCAGGGGAATGGGCATCGTCACCGCTGTTGTCCCTGGGGTCCGGACCCCACCATAATATTTTATCGCCATCGCCTTGGCACTCGAACTTGAAAATTGTTCCAACGCCCGGGGTTGGACCCCGCATGGACATTGAAATTGGCGACACCATTGACCGGGAGTGAGTCAGGTTTGTTGCACAGCACACCACAATCCGCCGCGTGGGCTTCCATTCGTGCAAGTTTATTAATTAGCGTAAGCGATAGCACTGCAGCAGGACGGATTGCAACGGTCGCATGCAGGGAAGCGAAAAACTTAACCAGGTCACGACCTGAGTGGCTCAAGAACAATAGCGAGCAATTAGGGCGGGTGTTTCTGGTCCAGTGGATATTTACGCGACACCAATGAGAAGCCGTCAGTGTAGTGCTGGCCTGCCTTCTGACAGGCCGTTCTAACCGTGTTCCGTGCTTCCGTTCCGTGCCTCTAACCGTGAGCGCGAGAGCAGTCTTCCTGTCCCGTCTCATACCCCAGCTCGACAGTGGTTTTGGAGAGAGAGCGCAGTCACGACGTTGTGAACACTATCATATAGACGCTCCTCGATATAGACGCCGTCAGTTTTCACCCAATCATCAGCGTCAAATGTAGGCTATCAATTCAATGTAAAGCCAGGTATTGGAGCAATCAATCCAATCTCAGGCTCAATAGTGATACCTGTAGTGGAATAAAAACAACTTGACGTTCTCACCACCTACATTCTTAGCCATCGAAGTGCGATACAAAGAAATACTCGTAGTGGGGGGGGGGGGGCTATTTGCCCCTCCCACAATCCTTTGTTCGAAGCAATGTAGGGTGAAGCTATCAACGGAAATGTGTAGCTGCATCCTTGAATTTTAGTGGTAATTCTAACATTGTCCTCTATCTCTTTTAGCTGAGACTCCCAGGTCAGGTCAAACAGGTCAATGTCGGCGTGCAAGCATCCGTCTTCGACGTAGTTTTCGAATCCTGATCATAAAACAAATACGATTTCCCGCTTCATTATTGATGAAACGTGAACTGAAGACATGGCTTAACACAGGTAGCACGTGCAAAGGTCAAGGTCGCCCGAGCTGGTCAAGGTTAAATACTTGGAAGTGTGTGATAAGATGGAAATTTCGCAAAACAGATGGCAATTAGCAAGTTTGGAGTGTGACATGTTATATGCACTGGATGTATGCTAACGCGACAGTTTCACGTGTTCAACTTCACAATAGGCACTCTGGTTATCAGTATCCGGTGTTTTTTTTGTGCGTCATGACGTTCATATATGACTTTTAGATTGCACTTAAATGATAATAAAATATTATGAAACTCCTAAATTCTGGGTGACCAAACCTACCCTTGCTGCTTCTAAGGATTATGCTGCTTTGGTAAGTCCAAAATCGATCGCTTAAACCACAAGTACTCATTCGAGCTGTCACAAGAGCTAATCTGCTGTTAGGTTTCCGCATATCAGCGGTAGGTTCACATCACAAAACAAGGACGCTTTCTCCTTTCAACTACGCCCTTCCACTAAGACATACTTACCTTTCGCTTGCGTACGTTGTACCATGGGTTTTTGGAACAATTTATGAAATCGTTCCTGATAATCGACGCAAAACACAATGAGATCGGAGTACCCAGACTTATCTCATCTCTCGGTTTCAACATAAGTCCGCCCTGTTGACTTCCTTTAAATTTAAAAACGTAGGTGGGTAAGCTTCGTTACGAAGATTCGTCTGCGCGATTCTACGGGGTAATTTGTCGGAAAGTTTCTGAAATACGCAAAACGGGGTGGCAGAATCCATCTCCACTCAGGAATCGGGGTTAAAATAACAGCACATGAGTAGATTGTAGTCCTTCATGACTCAATCTTCAGCCAGATTTCGGCATCATGAACCCAATCGTAAGCCTGACATTAATGTCATCAGTTCAATTGTGAGCCCGATATTGGCACGGCTGTGCAATCACAATCCTAATGTTGGCACGGTCAGTGCAGTCCTAAATAAGGTATTGTCACCATCGAACCAATGCGAATCGTGTATGCACTTTCGTACGAGTGTGAGTTTTGTTTGGGTGCTTAGCACAACGCAGGCGCTCCACAGCCAAAGAGTTTGGGCGACATCAGACTTTTAAGTGAATTATTTCCATGCGACGCCCATTGATGTAATATTAAGTGTCGAAAATGTTGAGTGCACGTGTCCCCTCCTGCTTCCCCGCAATTTGTGGTGGGGCCCTTGATAAGAACTGATCTTTCCACCGTGCGTTGTCCAGCATACCCAGCGCAGTATTCAAGGGTGAGCAATTCTGGGATAAATTTACTTCTGTTTATAACTACTACGGAACATGAAGTTCTACAGCACACCGCGCTTTTTAAAAGTCTGACCTCCCCAAAAGTGAGTTTGTGCTTGCAGACGATGCTACGTTCTAACTTGCTACCGACCTACTACCGACCAGGGAACAAATATCCACTGCGTTAAACAAGAATGAACTGCTAAATACTTTCGCCACCAATTTAGCCTGAAAAAAGAATAGTTTTTTGGGCTTTGTCACGAACAGTCGGTCCGTAATTGAACCTGCTTATAGTCATAGTCCATCGTCAGCGTTCCGCAGACTGGAAGATGAAATCACAGTATTGATCTTAGTGTAAGAGTCCCATATTTCGCGCCAGGCAAGGTAAATTATTTTATCATACAAATTATTATTATCAGCATATTAGGGATATACCGAGAGCTTCCACACCAAAATGTTTTTTGTGTGGGCATTTTTAAGAAAGCCCCTTCTCAAGTATGATTTGTTTACAAGAAGCTCCATATTTCCCCTGCATCCTCGAAGGTTTTTCGCTGTAATTGGGAACGACTTGAGTACGTTGACATTTTCTTATTGTTTCAAACAATTCTGATGCCATGAACACCTTATGCCAAATAGTAATGATATAGGGCTTTGTGTCGGTACTGAACTCCTGGCATCATCAACATACCACAGAGGGATGACACGGTGTCTACCCCTTATAAAAATGGTGTCTACCCCTCGACAAAAGAAAGCCAACAAGTACTGCCTCATATCACGGCGCAAAGGGAGAAGCGGGATGACTGCTACCTCTCCCACAGGGAATAATCTGTAGTAAAGTCTTTTGGACACTATGGGTCACGTGATAGTCTAGGATTTTTGACCTCGCGTCACGACAACCAGTTCGGCTGTTCAAACAGATTGTCCTCTGCACGGTATATTGTGCAGCCAGTTATGCAAAACAGTAACACTCAAACTCCAGTACATACGTACAGAAAATGTTCTCAGACAACGAACGACCGCGATAATCCCTAGTTCAGGATTTTAAGGCCGAAATTCAGGTATTAATTTAGAACGCGCGACCGACAGCTTGACAGACACGCACCGCTCGCCAGTCCAGAGCCGTCTGCCCGCGAGGGTAGTGCAGCCGGTACACCCCGGCCTGGCCGGTGCAGCGAGCGGTCGTCTGCCCGGCACCGCCCGACTCTATTGTTTAAGATATACTTTCGACTCGTTTCCGGCGGCGGTCCGGCGATGGCGGCGGCCGCCGGAAGGACCGTTACGGCTCGCGTTACAGTGCAGAGCGGCAGGCCGGCTCGCTTACGGGATACAGCATGTACAATTACGGGATTGCATTGTACTCATGGGACTGCCGAAAAGTACTTTTTATGGAAACTTTGTTACAAATCGAACACATCCTATAGGGAGCGACTGAATACATCCTGTACTGAGCAACACGTCATCTGCTAATTGAAGTGACACAACACATCAGTAGATCTACACCCCGTCTGGAGGAAGAGCAGATTGCCCACCACAGGGGGCGACCGTTTCGTGAAGCTCCGGTGCCTGCAGACCCCCACGCCGGATGCCGGTATGTGGCTGAGGTTGCCACCGACAGCAGACGACGCGGTGATCCCCGGCGCCGGCCGCACCCACCTCTGACCTGCCGGCTGACCTGGCCGGCCGCCGGGCAGTGACGGCGCTGGGGGCGTTTTGAGGTCGCCGTGCCACAGCAGCCACGTTTCCGGGTGGTGGGTTCGGTGTGTGTTGTGCCGAGACGGTGAGGTGACCACCGTGGGGACGAGTGGTCTAAGGGTAAGATGCTCGTCTCGCAATCGAAAGATTGTGGGTTCGAATCTCATCTGTCGCTACTCTTCGCCCGCGACCAATCGGCGTGAGAGATTGGCGACGCTATATGACTCAACGGTCGACGTGTCGTAAAACCAATAACCAACCAACCGAGTTGACCATCGTCCAGTCCGGAGAGTGTGAACGAAATGTGTGGCACCAGCCATCGGCCGACATTGTGCTGTCGAACTGTAGCCTATCACCCGGCATGAGATGTTTCCACCCTCTCAACATCACAAATTGACTCTGAGGTGGATTCAGGAAACTTTGTAAATTCCCGAACGCACGCTGAATGCACTAAAATATCCTGAATATGCGCACTGCTACGTAAAAAGTACGATAGCCAAACAAAGCTGAATGGCAGCATAATCGGTCTTATGGTACACATTGTGTTGATCTGGTTTTTGTATGACATTTGGATATGTCTCACGGGTGCCCTTTTGTATACGTTGGGTTGTATTAAAGCAACGCGATAAATTATTGGTCGTTCAATACTGTGCTGTGCATTATGAATACTCTATCTCATTGGGTCGTCAAGAGCAATGAGTTTGTTGAAGGAGGAAAGGTTCGCTCTGTTAGATTAATTTACTTTTAAAAGCATGCCCTCTATTCATACCCAGAACAGGGGTGTAGCTTTGTATACTTTTGGAGCGAACTTGCCACCCCCCCCCCAATGTTGGCTTTGCCATCCAAACAATGTTAACTTTTAGTGTGGGATGTGGTATGCCCCCATTCAATTTGGGCTCTTCCATTGCCTTCATGTATTCATTTAATTGTGAGAAGAAATGGACGATTTCCTTGCCTGTCATGATTGAAAGTAAAATAAGGTGACAAGTTTTGGCCCACATTGACAAGGAATGCTGTACTTTTAATAAAAATTAGATATATTAGATCTCTTAGAACTTTTCGATCATGGATCATTTTCAAGAGTAACAATATTTTGTACACATCAATTCATGACAAAAATCATACACTGAAATCACGCTCCGAATTCGAATCGCATCTTCGCATATTTTGTCGCTTCAACAAGAAATCACCTTTACATCATGTGTATGGATATATATATATATATATATATATATATATATATATATATATAATATATATATATATATATATGTATTTGTGCTAGTTAAGATGGAATGACAAATTGTGAAAACACAGAGCAATGGGAGCATAGCTTTATTAACAACGTTTCGGCTCACGCCTTTCTCAAACTATATGTTCTCAAGCTCAAGATATAGCTTGAGAAAGGCGTGAGCCGAAACGTTGTTAATAAAGCTATGCTCCCATTGCTCTGTGTTTTCACATATATATATGTATATATGTATATTCAACAAGAAATCACCTTTACATCATGTGTATGTATGTATATGTATATATATATATATATATATATATATATATATATATATATATATATATATATATATATATATATATATATATATATATATATATATATATATATATATATATATATATATATATATATATATATATATATATATATATATATATATATATATATATATATATATATATATATATGTATAGTTAGAGAGAGAGAGGGGGGGGGAGAGGGGAGCGTCAGTGTAGTGCGATTTGAGGGGTAAGGGACGAGAGAGCGATAGGGGCGGCGATTGCAGAAATTGTGAGATCCGTGTGATGTATGATATTGGGAAATGTGCATACCGTGTATGTTGATCTTAGTGCATGCGAGATGTGAAGGTGATTCCTTGTTGAGGCGACAAAATATGTGAAGATGCGATTCGAATTCGGAGCGTGATTTCAGTGTATGATTTTTGTCATGAATTGACGTGTACAAAATATTGTTATTCTTGAAAATGATCCGTGATCGAAAAGTTTGAGGTCTAATATATCTAATTTTTTATTAAAAGCACAGCATTCCTTGTCAATGTGGGCCAAAACGTTTCACTTTATTTTACTTCCTTCATGTATTGTGCTTTGCCAATAATGTTCCGAAACCTATACCTATGACCCAGAAATAAGACAAACTATCGTTATCATGGTTTGCTATATGCCCTTTGCTGCACGAAATTGCCTGTGGAATGACAAACTTTAGCGGAAAAGTCAACATTTCCATCAGATTTAGGCCCTTCAGAAACCACGCTGACTTCCAGTGGCGTAATTGTAGCATCACTGAAGAGGAAGTTTCCACTGGAAGTATTCGCAGTATACAGGCGCTGAAATTGGCAACCATCACAGTATATTTTACCATGCAAAAGCGAACTGGCTCTGGCCATCACTGATGAGCTCTGAGTCAAGCTCTGCGCTCTTCATGTTTTTTTTTACAGGCGGCAAAACATACAGTTCATGTTCTGTGGATTGAGCCTGGCTAAGAATGCTGTGTCGACACATGCAGCACATGCATACATCAGTCACGGGGTACCCTAGATCATTGACTCTAAAGCATCTTTTCCACGATAAATTAGCATCGACTCATGCACAACCGTTTATCAAGTATGTGTATCCACTTGGTGAGTGGAGAAAGGGGAGGGACAGGAAGCCGTGCATTCGCTTTAAACCAGGCCTTGAACCACATTTTAGGCGGCTCCACAGGTGGCCAGTTAGGTTACGCGAGGTGCTGTCTCCCGAAATTGCATAGTACCCTGAAGTAATATCAGATGTCAGATCAGGCTGAAGCAACACCTGTAAATATCAGAATAAGCGCGATCTCCTGGAAAGCAGCTCGAATGTAGCTCCGAGGGCGAAGTTAACTTCTTGAATGCCATAAATTACCTCTAGAAAAGAGAACTGGGCTCCTTGGAACATAAGTGCGCAAGAAACATAAGTCGGCCTGCAAGGCTCAGCACAGGTTGCAACGTCGCGTGTTTGCTCAGAAAAAGTGGCCTGATTGGGAAAAGTGTCACAAAACATGCCAAGCGCGGCAGTGGAGAACAACTTGCAGTGCTAATTGGTCTTGTTTCTTTTCTCCTTCCGCAAGTCTGAGGTCCATTTGGCTGGCACGTCTCCGTAGATGGCGTCGCTGGTATTCACTGAGCCCGGGCGATGCTGCGAGTGTGCAGGTCGCGGCCTGTCTTGGAGCTCTGCATGCATCTGGTGTAGTTAAGATGATGTTCCCAGCTTACGGCTTGAGTAAGGATCTGTCGAATTATGACTTTGGGAAAGGGAGGTCTGATGAAGTGGTCTTGAAACAGGAGTGTTGTTTCACAAAATGAGTTCGGAGCGCGGAGAATGACCATATTTTCACGTTGGGGAGGGGCAAAATAGAAAGACAGCATGACCAGGACAGAGCAGGACAGCATGACCAGGAAGGCGCATGCAAGTGAGATTTGGCGATAATGATGAGTGAGTGTGCAAGGGAGGGTGGGAGGAGGCCCGGCCGATGTTCAAAAGACCTCGGGGGCTCCTGTTGCTGCCGGCTACAATTCTGCTGCGATAAGATCTGTTCCATTCCACATGTTGACCAGCCCGCCGGGAATGAGAATTTCTGTCAAGCCGTTCTGGTGTGAGCGGAGGCTCATACCCCGCCTGTGTGCCGGGTGAGGAGGCTCCCGTCCCGTCCCTCCGATATGCTGTTACGTGTCCGGCCGGTGTGCTGTGAGAGGACGCCCACGTCCGGTCTGTGTGCTGGGAGAGGAGGCTCCTACTCCCGCCTGTGTGCCGGGAGAGGAGGCTCCCGTCCCGTCCCTCCGATATGCTGTTACGTGTCCGGCCGGTGTGCTGTGAGAGGACGCCCACGTCCGGTCTGTGTGCTGGGAGAGGAGACCCCGTCCTGTCTGTGTGCCGGGAGAGGAGGCTCCCGTCCCGTCCCTCCGATATGCTGTTACGTGTCCGGCCGGTGTGCTGTGAGAGGACGCCCGCGTCCGGCCGGTGTGCTGGAAGAGGACGCCCACGTCCGGTCTGTGTGCTGGGAGAGGAGACCCCGTCCTGTCTGTGTGCCGGGAGAGGAGGCTCCCGTCCCGTCCCTCCGATATGCTGTTACGTGTCCGGCCGGTGTGCTGTGAGAGGACGCCCACGTCCGGTCTGTGTGCTGGGAGAGGAGACCCCGTCCCGTCCCGCCGATATGCTGTGAGAGGACGCCCGCGTCCGGCCGGGAGAGGAGATTCCGTCTCGTCGGTGTGCTGGGAGAGGAGGCTTCTACACCGCCTGGGTGCCGGGAGCAGTTTGTTGGAGTTGAGTTAGCAGGTCTTGAGTGATTCCGAAATGAGTCCCCTTTTGCATTCAAATGAGTTGTAGTTGGAGTCATTCAACGCACGTCCCATGCGAGTTGGAATGATTCCACTCTGTTGAAGAGGAATTGGAATTAATTCCATTTTGAACTCCTAAAGATGTTTTGTTACTTGTAATAAAGCGGCTCGGCATAATAATTAAATTCAAAGCAGGGATGATATTTCACTGAACTTCCGTTCGGGATCTCCTGGGCAGGAGTACCAATGCGATGTATGTCTGATGCCTGAAGAGCTCACACCAATCACGCGAGATTGTCCAGAGTCGGAAACGCGCGAAATTGTCAGTGTGTGCGGTGTGCTCTGAGCGTCGGTGTGTCTCAGGGGTGTTGTTGGAAGAAAATATGTTCTTTGAATGAGTTCTTTAACTGTGGCAAAGGATCAGAGGTGATAGTGACCAGTGGTAAAGGAGGGTTCCTCCGATTCTTCATTCTTTTTAGGACAACACGACCAGGAGGGTTCAGCTGTGACGAATTCTTCATTTTTTTTTTTACACAAACAGGAAAGAGGAAGAATGGTGTGAGAAGAGATGAAATGATTATTATTGGGGTGGGGCAAAGCCAACATTGAGGGGGCAATTTCCCCCTTAAAAGTATATAAAACAGCACCCCTGGATAGGAGGCTTCCTGTCCCGCCAGTGAGCGCAAAATGACCCCAGTAGTCGACGCGCCCCTAAACACCAATCCACCACCACCACCTGTCCCGCCAGCGTGCTGGGAGAGGTCCTGTCCCGTCGGTCTGCCAAAAAGAGGAGGTCCTGTCCGCCCGTGTGCCAGGAGAGGAGGTCCTTTTCCGGCGGTGTGCCAGGATAGGTGGTCCTGCCCCGCCAGTGTGCCAGGAGAGGAGGTCCTGTCCAACCGGTGTGCCAGGAGAGGAGGTCCTGTCCGCCCGTGTGCCAGGAAAGGAGGTCCTTTTCCGGCGGTGTGCCAGGATAGGTGGTCCTGCCCCGTCAGTGTGCCAGGAGAGGAGGTCCTGTCCAGCCGGTGTGCCAGGAGAGGAGGTTCTGTCCCGCCGGTGTGCTGAGAGAGGAAGTCCTGTCCCGCCGGTGTGCTGGGAGATGAGGCTCCCGTCACACCGTTGTGCCAGAAGAACAGGCTTCCTCTCCCGCCGGTGTGCTGGGAGAGGAGGCTCCCTTCGCGCCAGCACCGGCCATCCTGGTATTGATCATGCCGGGGCGGCAGCGGCGGCGGCGTCGGCGTTGGCTTCGTAGCTAGGTGGTAGAGCACCATTCACATGGGCGGCTGGGAGCAGCACGAGCTCCGGTTCCTCTCCCCGCCTGCAGCCGTCTGGACCGGCGCTGACGGTCAGTGACCACAGTCGCCGCCAGAGATGTGTTTCCTCATGGGTGGAGCTTGCCACGGATGACGCAGCGCCGGCTCGTGCCGCAGCAGAGCCTAGCGCGAACTCGTTTGATTCATTCAATGCCGACAGGTGTAGCATGAAGCGAGCCTTGGAGTGCTCATCCCCCATAACGGTTACTTTAGCAACACCGCGGAAAATATGTCAGGATTAGTGATTTCCAAGAACGATGAATGAGTACTTGCTCAAACCGCAGTTGTATGAACAATCATTTTAAATTGCGTGCCTCGCCTACAGTGCAGATTCGTGTTGTGTTTTTCATAGTTTCTTTTTCCGTGTGTAGTGTGCATAATTTAATATTTAAATCTGCAATGTTTGCCTATGCTATTTGTTGCAATAAAGCTTGTTTTTAGGGTCATTTACTGAACTCGAGTCTGACTATTTCCTCCCTAACTTATTTCTTCATGCCAAGCCTAGCCTTTGACCTTGCTTGGTCTGGCGTTTTTCAAGATAATCACGGGACACAATTCAACAAATATATGGTGAAGTAAACCCGAGCTGACATGCACTGAAATATAGCGTAGTGGTGCAGTGTAGCACGGCTGCGTTGTAGTGCGGCCACGTCTGCGGTGCAGTATAACCACGTCTGCGGTGCAGTATAACCACGACTGCGGTGCAGCAGAACCACAACTGCGGTGCAGTATAACCACGACTGCGGTGCAGCATAACCACAGCTGCGGTGCAGTATAATCACGGTTGCGTTGTGATATAACAGCGCCATAAAGGGACACCGGCCCGAGCTACCAAACACTGAAGTACAGCGGTTGCAGCATAACCACGGCACGTCGCAAACTCGAGCTGTACTACACTGGAGATTTAGCTGCGATAGTCCGCTTCGTTGAAACGACAAACCTTCCCTCTGGTCTGTCAGGACTGTCAGGAAATTCAAGCGCCTCCCCAAGACGAACATGACGCGTCTGTAAATTTATATTTTGCTGATCCAGCTGACTTGAATTGAATTTTATATAATATTTAACGTAAATTCCTCAACTATCATATGTGAAAGCAACCTATATTTATGTTTTGGCAATAGGTGGTGGCGTGGTTTTCCCTTGCACAAAATGACGGTTAAACAGACGATGCCGGACAATCGACCCGGGCCGGCTATACCTACGACCTTGTTGAAAGCTGCGTCGGGTAAATGTCGTTGGTTAATTTGCGGCCCACTCACGCAGGGAACATTTTACAATAATGCCCGTGTCAATGTCGAAACACACAGATATGTACTTGCATGTTAGATGACGAAGTTTTCAATGTGATAGGCAAAAGGAAGTTGAGGATCCCGTTCTACACAAAAGTATCCCTGCAATTTGTATTGGATTAATACAACACCTGAACGCATACAGTAGCGAGTGGCTAAAAGTCACCGCATCGTGGTGGACCTTTCCCTTACATTCCGAGATTGTTTTTGCCAAGCTTAATTTGACAGGTGATGAGTCATTGTCAGACACTCGCGTACCGTGCGACTTCATTGTCCCGGTCCTAGTCGATTGGGGGTGAAGTCGAGGTTCATGGATGAAAACGCAGTATTTTTGTTTTGGTATGGTTAGAATGCGGACAATTCCCATGTACAACACTATTTGGCAGACATCAGTGATATTTAGGGGAAGATAATCCACACATGTGGTTTGTGTTATGTGATGTGTGTGCTGAATATTTAAATTTCCTGACATACCCTGGGGCGGAAACGATGTCGGAGTCGCGAGCTTTCGTATGCAATAAAACAAATGTTGGACTCATACCTTACGCACAGGTTACCTAGATAGGTTCAACCGAGGTCCAACCTGTATATGGGCGCTACATGGCTATGGTTGCCAATGCGTCATAAAGCCACAAAAACAAACTAACTAACGAGATCGACAAATTGGCTGGAAAATGAAGTGGATATTTAAACATCCATTCTCCCGTAAATGTGATGCGAATGCGTGCTGCACATTTCAAGTAACCTTCAATATGTCAATTCGGGACCTATGAGATCAATTCTGAAAATGAATCTCTGATTTTTTTTGCATCCGTCTAGTTCAAGTTAGCTTGTCGCTACATATCATAATTTCAGAAACCTCTGGCATCCATGTCCAGAGTTAGATAATGCTATGAATGTTCGATTGCTAACGGCTATACCTTACCCTGTTGGAATAGTCACTTCACCTCCCAACCTTGAAACCTTGAAAGCTCCCAGCCTCCTGACAGACCGGCCCCCTGACCTCCCAGTCTCATGATCAACCGAAGCATTCAACCATTCCAGCGACCCAGCCTCCCGACCTCAAGATCACCGAACCTCCTGATCTGATCTCCCGACCATTCAGCGACCTGGTCACCCGATCTCATGATCACCGAACCTCATGACCTCCTGACCTCCTGACCTCCCGACCTCCACCGACAGTCCGGCGGCCGCGCCACAAGTCTCCCGAGTTTGGCGGACTGTCAACATCAGTTTGCCGATTTTCACACGTGAAACGTCAAAAGATGTGTCCAGTACTCATGTGTGCTTCACAGAAGGTGCAGAGCCGTATACGACTCTGCTACTGGCTACCTTGCGAAGGAATAGAAGTATACTTCTATTCCTTCGCAAGGTACCGCGGAAGCACAACTGAGAGTAGCAGTGCGAGTGGCCGCCACTTGCGCAGCCGGTATCCCCGATGGGATTCGATCAGAAATATCCGCACCTTTTTGCTGATCCAAAGTGCCTTCCTTGTCTTCAGACGAAACTACGCTAAATAGACACATCTGCCACCGATGCATTTTTGCCACACCTCAGGTGCTATTCAGAGATGTGATGCACCCTATTCCCAGGGACTGACGGTCTCGGGAAAATGGAGGGTGAAGACCACATGGGTTAGTAATCGCTCGCCAGCATATCCCCCGATTGGCGCCCCTTTGTCACCGAATTTTGGCATCCTTTCTACAATTTTGGAGCTCTTTCCACGCGTATTTGTTGGCAATCCGACGCCATCTTTGTGTGGCTTGGTTAGAAATTGCCATTTTCCGAAACCTCGCTAGGCAGTTTTGGTGCCCGTAGCAAGTTCGCCATTTACCCATGTAAGTATTCTAACTATGGTGCTGATGTGCAAGGAGGTACTTTATGACCTAAACTGAGCATTGACGTAAACTGAGGAATATAATTGCACTGTAATCATTACTGGCCCAGATGCGCCATAGGCACACTTGACGAATACAAATTTCCCATTTCAAGTGAAAAGCTTGCAAACTTTGTCGCTTTCCAGCACGCCTTTGGAAAAATATAACTTCGGGCACCCCTCAACAAGAAAGTATCACGTTTTGATGTAGGTTTTCGGGATATCTGCGCCTTGTATGTACCTGCAAGGTCTGCAAGGTCAGGGGAAATATTTGGTCGGGCCTTCTCGCTCTTAGAATCTCCCGAATGTGCGTACTTTCTACTGCAGGGAGGTCTGCCCTCTCCAGTTCTTTCCATTGCAGAAAAAGCATTCTTAGTTAATATTATATGGTCCTAAGTCGAGTATGTGCTTTAGTTTCAGGCCATCACCTTGTTCTATCAAATGTTCCCCAAAAGCTTAGCTATGACATGAATAATGTTGATATACAATACTGCTAAAATGCATCATGAAATGTACGAATATATGCCACGCAGATCAATTTACGTTGGCCTGACTTCGCAGACACGTAACCCCTAAGCTCCAATAAGCGACAGATTGGCCCTTCGTCAGAGTCGAAAGTGCGCCAGTTTGGAATGTGCGCCAGCCGTCATCAGGCTGACATGCAAAACGGTCGCCAGTCGTCAACCAGAAGATCTGCGCATGCCAGTAACTCTCACTCAGCGCAGAATGTTTATTACAAAACTGTGCTGACGATCGTAGTCTGCTTTTTAGGATTGGGTGGCAACCGAGATGACGTCATGCGGTGTTTGTGTGTGTGTGTGCTCGGCCTGTGCGATTGGCACAGGCGGTGATTGCATGGCCGGTCGATCAGCATCGGCTTTCTGACAGCTCCCATCATGCAACGTGATTACGGGCACGTTGGCCAGTGGATAATGTGATTTGTGTATTGGTTGTGTATGCTGCCAAGGGGCAACGATAACTTTATAACGGGAGGTAATTATTTTTTCGAGTCCCATCCTCAAGGGGCTCCTCCAGCTTGAAGTAGCCGATCAATCTCTCAGAGCTCGTGTTCCCAGCCGTGCCTAGAAAATTCCTCTACCAACCACAATCCAGGTCATTTTTGACGCGCTTCGCGGGCCCAAAATGGTCCCCGGCCGGATCAATGTGGACTATAGCCAATTAGCCTCCCTGGTTGCGCTACTCCATACTGCTATTTTACATGCAAATATGCCGTTAGCACTATGATGAACATGTACATGAGTGCTTCATTCATGGTGACAAAGCTGGAGATAGATTTGGACGTGTCACTGACACGTTCAGAGATCAACGTCACCGAACCCGGTCAAATGCCTGGAAATGTGTGATGAACTGTTGAACAAAGCAGTTTTTTTTTAAACAAATGACACAGATGTGCGCACATCAGTTGTCAGTAGGTTTTCAAATTTGTTAAGCGATAGCGTGCATGGCGCCGGCTTTACCTCAGAGAGGTATCAGTTGGGGGTTAAAACCTCCAAGATTAAGTTTTCAGTTCAGTCACAGGGTTAAGTGCGAGGGCTAAGTCACAAACCCTTCGGTTCACACCATCGCGTCGCCTGAACTGTTAGTTGCTGGCCTGGGTTCCGGCTTCGTCCCATCGCGGATCGGATGGGTGTGATACAGCAGCGTCACAGACTGAGCGGTGTGCCAGAATCCGTGACGTCAGACGCTCAGACAGGCCCCACCAGGGACTCGTCTAGCATGCTAACTGCGGGAGCAGCGGATCCGCATTCAATTCCTGGCGGTCCCCCATCGGCATGGGAATTTCTGATTGCTTTAACATTACTCCGGGGGTCAGAGTCAGCTGGGCGGTGACGATGGCCCCCGCAGTAGTCAATGCACCCGACCCACATTCAAAACTTCTTAAGCGAGTCTCTGGGTCCAACGGTACCCGCGAGGGGGAAGGGGAGATGAACGTCCCGACAGTTGGTCTGTTCGCTTGTCAGCCATCCTGTCCGGTCCAAGTATGAAAACGACACCTTGGACTGACGCCGACAACACCGTGGACTGACACTGGTAAAAAGGGACTGACATTGGCAACAAGGGACTGGCACTGACAACAAGAATGAGCACCTCGGTGCCGTGGCTATGGCAGCTGCCAGCTGTCTCGGTGGCCGTGGTTATGGCAGCTGCCAGCTGTCTCGGTGGCCGTGGTTATGGCAGCTGCCAGCTGTCTCGGTGGCCGTGGTTATGGCAGCTGCCAGCTGTCTCGGTGGCCGTGGTTATGGCAGCTGCCAGCTGTCTCGGTGGCCGTGGTTATGGCAGCTGCCAGCTGTCTCGATGGCCGCGGCTATGGCAGCTGCCAGCGGTTTCGGTGGCTATGGCAGCTACCAGCCGTCTCGGTGGCCGTAGATATGGCAGCTGCCAGCTGTCTCGATGGCCGTGGCTATGGCAGCTGCCAGCTGCCCACTGATATAGCTCACCTCCGAAGGTTACGCGCTCTGCTGGACGTTTATCTGGAGGAGGATGGGAGGGTGCGAGTGACATCTTCACAACTGTTGTCTCGTTTTTTCACCCATTCGAGTGAAATTTGAAGGAGGTGGAGGGTTAACCGGGCCAGTGGGCTTCCATGTTGCTAGCTAACAGTGACCTGTGACCAGAGTCTGGATGGTCTGGATCAGGCGAGATAAACCAAGGACAATGTACAGCTTTTGGTGTGGCTGGGGCGCTACCAAAATATATCTCTAAAACTGTTCGGCAGATCAGAGGACTAACCGCCCAAGAGTATCTCTGTACTTCAGGTACTTTTTGCCGCGATCCTGTGCACATTGCTGGCAACAACTGTTGGTATTCCGCTCTCTGTCGCGCACAAAACGCCAGCCAGGGTCAACACCTCCAGAGACGTCATTGTTGCTCTCCTCTAGCCAGTTGGTATTCTCCTCCGTTTGTCGCTGAGTTTGACCATGGCGAACTATCGCTCCGCCGTGTTGAATTTTGCAACTCTTTTTCATTTCAGATCTGCTCCCCGGTTCTCAGTCAATGTGCAAATGTCGAGTCCTGATTAGTGCCGTAGATATCCGCCCACGATGCTCCAGGCAGGTGTGACACCTGCCACCATAGGATGGAGATGCCAACTGGTGGCTGGCGATGTGCCATCTTGTCTCTGTCTCTGCTATTGGCTATTGCAGTAGGCTCATCATTGCTTCATTTATGAATTAACCTGGAGACGAACGGATGGCTGCGTTTACCTGTCGACATAGTTGGTCATCGACAAATGGAAGTCTCATGTAAACCTTGGTTGGGATTACTACCCGCTCGATGCCGACGTTGCCCACTTCATCCTACTCCTGTTGTGAGGGTGAACAGCACGAGCGGCGGAGTGTACCCGATGTGCTGGGTAATCCGTTTTCCAGGAAAAGAGTTGTCATCTTCGCAAGGCTCCGCTCGCATGAAATAGTATCGGAGGAGACTCGTGCTGCTCTCCTCATTTGGGATGTTAAAACGGCCTTTTTAGTAGCCATCGGGTGGGCCGACTCATAGTGCCAAGATGATGGGGCTGCCATAGGTTTAAAGTACAGTTCGGTGGTGTAGCTCCCATCAGCCTGAACTACAAACAACGTATCAAGAAAGGAATCGAACTGCTATGACCAGTGTGTTCTAAGGTGAACTTGATGCTGGAGTGTTGTTGGTTAATTTCTGCAAAGAAGTCGAGCAGAGAGGCCAAGCCATGTGTCCAAACACCAAAAAATATCGTCTATATACCTCATGTAGAGAGCTGGTTTAAATCATACGAAGCTAAGAAGATCGACTCAAGGCGGTGCATAAAAGCAATCGCTAAGGAGGTGCACATCGGTTACCCATAGCCACTCCTTTTGTTTGCTTGGACATTGAGTGCCGAAACGTAAGGAGGTTATGCTGAAAATATGTGTTAGTAATTTCAAACAGTCCTGTACCCCAATCCCGAAAAGACAAATGTCATCCAGATTGTCCTCGATTAGACGAATCACAGCATCTATTCCCTCATTATCGGAATGCTGCCATCATAGATTTTTCACGTCCATGAAAACAATACTGCCTTCCGGAAGTTTTGAGAGGGAACGTTTCTTTCACCCTCTGTAGGTACGACTCCGTGTTGTCAGATGGGCGGGAACCAACGCTAGTATCTGGACCAGAATCTTGCTCAAGAACCAAGATAACTTGTCTAGGGGTCACCACTCGCCGACACTATAGGCCAGTGGAACCTGTCGCTTTAGGTTTTTTGGGGGGCCAGAGTAATTCGCTGTGATGGTGGAATGGTAGCGGAGAGATAACACTATGTCTTTGTATGTAACTTCCCTGATAAAGTGTCCTTCGATAATAGTAGATGTTTTCAATTTCGAGACGTTTGGTAGGGTTTGCGTGGGAAGAAATGCTCTGATAATCGTCCGTTATTTTACTGGCCTTTCAAGGGGGTCCGGTTTGTTTTTAGGACGACGAATCCTTTAGATTTATCTGACGGCTTTACTATTACAAGATATCGTTGTTTTTCATTTCCCGAAGTACTTCCCTCTGGTTCGCATAATTTATCCGCGCCTTTTGTTCGATGCTTCTGTCCGATATTTATATGCTTTTAGAACTTTTGTTTTAAATCTTTCAACTCAGATTCTGATTGAGTTGTGGCTCTCGGTGGTTGGTATGCAGGAGTGTGGAAACATGGGGCGGCTTTGAATGACCCTGTGCTAGAGGTGCTTTGTGATAAGCCTTCCCGCGGTACCTCAGGTACCGCGGGAAGGCTTATCACAAAGCACCTCTAGCACAGGTCATTCAAAGCCCTCCCCATGTTTCCCGGACACTCCTGCATAATTCTAACCACTGAGAGCCACAACTCAATTAGAATCCGAGCTGGTAAAGATTTAAAAAAAAAGTTCTAAAAGCATATAAATATCACAACAAAGCATCGAACAAAAAGGTCTGACAATGCCACAAAACAGAGGGAAGTACTTCGAAATGAAAACAACGATAATGTAATAGTAAAGCCGTCAGATAAATGCAAAGTCGTCGTGCTAAACAAACGGATTACGACGAAAGGCCAGTAAACAACGGACGATGTCGGAAATATTCCCGAAGCCAAACCTACCGAAGCGTCTCGAAATTGAGCATGCTATTATCGAGGAAACTTTATCGAGGGAAGATACATAAAGACATAGTGTTATCTCTCCTTCCTCATTCCAGCCGCACAGCGGAATTATACGGCTCCCAAAAACCACAAACTAGAGGTTCCACTGCGCCCTATAGTGTCGGCGAGTGGTGACCCCTAGACAAGTTATCTTGGTTCTTGAGCAAGATTCTGGTCCAGATACTAGCGTTGGTTCCCGCCCATCTGACAAACACGGAGTCGTACCTACAGAGGGTGAAAGAAACGTTCCCTACCAAACTTCCGGAAGGCAGTATTGTTTTCACCATGGACGTGAAAATCTATATGGCAGCATTCCGATAAAGGAGGGAATAGATGCTGTGATTCGTCTAATCGAGGACAATCTGGATGACATTTGTCTTTTCGGGATTGGGGTACAGGACTGTGTGAAATTACTAACACATATTTTCAGCAATAACCTCATACGTTTCGGTAACTCCATGTACAAGCAAACAAAAGGAGTGGCTATGGGTAACCGATGTGCACCTCCTTTAGCGATTGCTTTTATGCACCGCCTTGAGTCGATCTTCTTAGCTTCGTATGATTTGAAACCAGCTCTACATGAGGTATATAGACGATATTTTGGGTGTTTGGACACATGGCTTGGCCTCTCTGCTCGACTTCTTTGCAGAAATTAACCAACAACACTCCAGCATCAAGTTCACCTTAGAACACACTGGTCATAGCAGTTCGATTCCTTTCCTTGATACGTTGTTTGTAGTTCAGGCTGATGGGAGCTACACCACCGAACTGTACTTAAACCTATGGCAGCCCCCATCATCTTGCACTATGATTCGGCCCAC
>JAOTOM010002050.1:0-88673 GCA_034440615.1 Ashinkailepas kermadecensis | reverse complement strand
CATTCACGATATTTCTGTGTTTGGGAGATATTTTAATTCGAAATGCATTAACATAGTTTCCTCCACACTTCGCTTCGCGAATCTTGAACCGTTACTTCCCTACAGCACAATCAGCTCAACTAAGTCTCGTCTATATGTTATTGAAGTGGACAGAAAAATAGGGAGAGGTTACTGGACATAGCTCACAACAGACGACTGACTGGCAACAGTAGCGTCGACAGAGCTGACATAGCAATGGCCGCGGGGCGAGGACCAGCACATCCCACACCAGGCGTAATTACATGCCGGCATATCCTACTAAAATGTCCAAACAACTGTACGACTATCCACTAACATTGGTAGTGTGCTACAGATCGAAGTCAAATCCTTATCGAGCAAAGCACACATTACGACCAGCCGTGTGCCAGAGGAGCTCGGATTGCATTTTCGTGACCTTGGGTCAGGTCAAAGGTCACCAAATCGCCGAAAAACATGATATTTGGCTCACAAACAAGGATGAACAAAGGTCGGCTATCCGCAGGCATTTACCAAGTCGTGCCACTCAGCCATTCCCGATAAACTGGCGGGGGCGATGTCAGGATATCTCTGGTGGAGGGGGAGGCAGGTGGGGTGGGTACACGGGTTGGTTGATATTTCGTTTTTTTTTTGGGGGGGGGATTTTTCATGGCTCAAATTTTACAATCAATCTGCTTAGAATGAACTGAATTCAAACTTAATTGGTGACATGAGTGTACCGGCACTCAAGTAGGGAGGTAGGCAGATAGACAAACAGGTAGGCAGGCAGGCAGACAGACAGATAGACATATACACAGATATACAGATCGAGAGGCAAGCTCAAACTGGATGCCTGTTACACAGACAGACAGACATATAGACAGACATACATACATACAGGCGGGCAGACATGCAGACAGGTAGTCAAGTAGGGAGGTAGGCAGGTAGACAAACCGGTAGACCCCAAAACAACCCATGAAATACATCATACGGGACAGACGACAACGAAAGTACGCCCAGCTCCACGTAGTGGACACCACGGCTGCCAACCGAGAGCGTCTGAGACGGTTTGATGACCAGCGCTCTGTCGCCACCTGCTCGCCGCCCTGGAAGGTATGTTGTCTGCCTGTAACCGACTTTGTATGTCTGGGGGGGGACGGAATGCCTACCTTTTTTCCCCAAAACAACCCATGAGAATGGCCACCCCGAAGCGCTTAAAGAATGATGACCCGGAGAATGGCCACCACGCATGGCCACCCCGTACCGCTTAAAAGGGTGGGGGCATAGTGTCTGTTGGCCCCTCCCGAAACCAACGGAAGTGAACTAATAAATTAATATCCAGCAACCTTTGCCGAGGTTATAAAATAGCGTCTGGATGAAAGAATCTCTAATTGAAAGTTGTTTTTTTATTAAAAATAATTGAAACAATCCGGCCGTGCCCCACCCTGAAGCGCTTCATAGGGTGGGGCATAGTGACTGTTGACTCCTCCCGAAGGATAAAAATTAGGGTCTGGATAAAAGAATCTCGAATTGAAAGGTTTTATTTTCATTAAAAATAATTGGTTGTAAGCAATTATATTAGCATGGTAGATTGTAACACACATCGAGGGTTCCATGCTGTTCAAGTTACAGGTTGGACCGGCAACGGGGACCGGCATAACGAACCGGGATAGGGGGTTGGTGCGGGGGGATATGTGAAGGGGACCAGTTACTGGGCAAATGCCTGCGGATAGCCGACCTTTGTTCATCCTTGTTTGTGAGCCAAAAATCATGTTTTTCGGCGATTTGGTGACCTTTGACCTGACCCAAGGTCACGAAAATGCAATCCGAGCTCCTCTGGCACACGGCTGGTCGTTTCCTGAAGGTTTCACTAAGATCATCCATTTCTGTAAGTTCGATTTTGCATGTGGAACGGGTGTCGGGCAGCCAAATGCATGTGGAAATCTGTAACACATCAACAACACATATGGCTACGCTTCTGGCACACGGCCGATCGTTTGGTGAAGGTTTCACTAAGATCATCCATATCCGTGAGCGAAAAATCATGTTTTCGGCGATTTGGTGACCATTGACCTGACCCAAGGGTACGAGGGGCAAACCGCACGCCTATGGCACACGGCCGAACGTTTGGTGAAGGTTTCACTAAGATCGATGATACGGTGAAGGGTGATCGGGAAAGGACAAGTGATTGGGGATTCGAACATGATGGGGGATCGAAAGTACCGGGAAAGGGTACCTAGAGAACGGGACCGGGGAACGAAACCGGCGAATGGGACAGGGGAACGGGACCGGGAAACGGGACTCAGGCCCATCATTTCGCAAAGCGAAATGTTTGAAAGACGATCATAACCAAACATAACCAAGCATAACCAAACCCAGCCAAACCTGGCCATACCTTTCCAGATCCTACCGAACCTAACCCCACACCTAACCGACCCTGACCCCAAACCTAAACAAATATAACCAAATCTAACCAAACCAAACCTAACCTAACCTAACCTAACCAAGCATAACCAAACCCAATAACCTGGCCATACCTAGCCATACCTTTCCAGATCATACCGAACCTAACCCCACACCTAACAGACCCTAACCCCAAACCTAACCTAACATAACCAAATCTAACCAAACCAAACCTAACCAAACCCAACCTAACCTAACCTAACCTAACCAAAACTAACTTAACCTAACCTAACCAACCAAACCTAGAAGGCCCTCCATTTCGCGTTGCGAAATGTTTGAAAGCCACCATTTCGACAAACATAACCTAACCTAACCTAACCTAATCTAGCCAAAGCTGGCCATACCTAGCCATACCTAACCAAACGTAACCAAACCTTACCAGATCTTACCAGACCTAACCGAAACCAACCCCAAACCTAACCGACCCTAACCACAAACCTAACAAAATCTAACCAAATCTATCCCAATATAATCTAACATAACTTAACCGGACTTAGCCTAACCTAACCAACCGAAACCAAACCTAACCAAACCAAACCAAACCAAACCAAACCAAACCAAACATAACCTAACCTAAATTAACCTAACCTAACCAAACCTAACCTAACCTAACCAAACCTAACCAAACCTAACCAAACCTAACCAAACCTAACCAAACCAAACCAAACCTAACCAAACCCAACCAAACCCAGCCAAACCCAAAATTAACCCAGGTACTTAATCAGCTTATCGCAAACTATCACTTGAGTGAACCTTGGATCCACGATGAATCGGTGGGTTTGCTGTAGCCAACTTCATCGGACGCATATTTCACGTTCCTCTAACACTAGCCAAGCTGCCGTGGGAAAGATTTTATACGTGAATATAACTTGTGGTTCATGCAGGGAAATTGCAGCTGTGTTAATCCGCATGGAAAAGGCAGGGTAGATCAGACGAAATAAGGTTTGCCTGGGTCACGTTATGTCAGGACATATAGATATATAGATAGATAGATAGATAGATAGATAGATAGATAGATAGATAGATAGATATATAGATAGATAGATAGATAGATAGATAGATAGATAGATAGATGGATGGATGGATGGATGGATGGATGGATGGATGAATGGATGGATGGATGGGTGGATTGATGGATTGATGGATGGATTGATGGATGGATGGATGGATGGATGGATAGAGAGGGAGAGAGAGAGAGAGAGAGAGAGAGAGAGAGAGAGAGAGAGAGAGAGAGAGAGAGAGAGAGAGAGAGAGAGAGAGAGAGAGAGAGAGAGAGAGAGAGAGAGAGAGAGAGAGAGAGAGAGAGAGAGAGAGAGAGAGAGAGAGAGAGAGAGAGAGAGAGATGGAGATGGAGATGGAGATGGAGACGGAGACGGAGACGGAGATGGAGATGGAGATGGAGATGGAGATGGAGATGGAGATGGAGATGGAGATGGAGATGGAGATGGAGATGGAGATGGAGATGGAGATGGAGATGGAGATGGAGATGGAGATGGAGAGATAGAGAGATAGAGAGATAGAGAGATAGAGAGATAGGGAGATAGAGAGATAGAGAGATAGAGAGATTGAGAGATAGAGAGATAGAGAGATAGAGAGATATAGAGATAGAGAGATAGAGAGATAGAGAGATAGAGAGATAGAGAGATAGAGAGATAGAGAGATAGAGAGATAGAGAGATAGAGAGATAGAGAGATAGAGAGATAGAGAGATAGAGATAGAGAGATAGAGAGATTAACGTCGGGTTGGGTTTGGTTGGGTTTGGTTGGGTTTGTTTGGGTTTGGTTGGGTTTGGTTGGGTTTGTTTGGGTTTGGTTGGGTTTGGTTGGGTTTGGTTGGGTTTGGTTGGGTTTGGTTGGGTTTGGTTGGGTTTGGTTGGGTTTGGTTGGGTTTGGTTGGGTTTGGTTGGGTTTGGTTGGGTTTGGTTGGGTTTGGTTGGGTTTGGTTGGGTTTGGTTGGGTTTGGTTGGGTTTGGTTGGGTTTGGTTGGGTTTGGTTGGGTTTGGTTGGGTTTGGTTGGGTTTGGTTGGGTTTGGTTGAGTTTGGTTGGGTTTGGTTGGGTTTGGTTCGGTATGGCTAGGTATGGCCAGCTTTTGCTAGGTTAGGTTAGGTTAGGTTAGGTTAGATTATGTTTGTCGAAATGGTGGCTTTCAAACATTTCGCAACGCGAAATGGAGGGCCTTCTAGGTTTGGTTGGTTAGGTGATGTTAAGTTAGTTTTGGTTAGGTTAGGTTAGGTTAGGTTAGGTTAGGTTGGGTTATGTTTGATTAGGTTTGGGGTTAGCGTCGGTTAGGTGTGGGGTTAGGTTCGGTAAGATCTGGAACGGTATGGCTAGGCATGGCCAGGTTTGGCTAGGTTAGGTTAGGTTCGGGTTAGTTTTCGGTTGGCTTCGGTTCGGTATGGCTAGGTATGGCCAGGTTTGGCTGGGTTTGGTTATGCTTTGTTATGTTTGGTTATGATCGTCTTTCAAACATTTCGCTTTGCGAAATGATGGGCCTCTAGTCCTACTAAAATGTCCAAACAACTGTACGACTATCCACTAACATTGGTAGTGTGCTACAGATCGAAGTCAAATCCTTATCGAGCAAAGCACACATTCTACGCATATGAAAAAACAAAATTTGGGACATGTTTTCTCGTTTCATTTTCCACGGACAGATGGCCGTTTTGGCTGGTGGCATACCCAGGATGGTATCCTGACAACGCCTCAGTTAATGAACGCCTCTCTGAAAGTCACATGAGAGGAGCGTGGACATTGAGACTGAGATGAAGTGCAACTTGCATACATGGGAATTAGTCCTCCGATGCTTTTCGGCGCTTTTCGGATAAAAAGTACACTTGTGGTCTAAACGATAGATAGATCTAAACGAGCGACATATCTAGGCCTTCTCCAGTGGTGTAAATACCCCACAATTTTCGGTCAACTGTGATAAGGATCCAACAGCTTTTCAATTGGGTAAATTTCCTCGCTTTCATTTCCCCTCTCCATCCCCTTCACGATTTTGAGCATTAGGCTACGAATCCATGATGAGCTCGAAATAGGACTTATAAGACACATAAGACCGCACAGATACACTATTAGGATCAATAGCACACATACTGTTTTCACATTTCAAAGGATGTTGCCGTTGGTGACCATCAGGCAACGGTCCTCGGTGTACACGATTAACATGTATGGACACACATTGTCCTCGGTATTCACGATAAACATGTATGTGGACACACATTGTCCTCGGTAATCACGGTAATCGTGCATGGACACACATTGTCCTCGGTATTCACGATAAACATGCATGGACACACACCGTCCTCGGTTTTGCCGAAGTCCTCGGTAATTCAATCCACACTGGGAGCCAACAATTTGATGCTTCCTCCCAAATTGACCCTCCATCTTACTCAGCAGATCATGCTCTATCACCGATAAAAAAATCGATGCTTCTCAGGTGGTAAATAAAGGGTGTCCTCGTTAGTGACCGCCAAGACATAGCCCTCGGTAGTCACGGCAAACACGTATGTGTGTGCTTGTGTGTGTGTATATATGCGTGTGCGCGAATTTATTTTGCGCGAATATTTTTTGCCTGTTGCACCTGGGCTGTGAAGGCGCACGTGGCCGGGGCCCCTGGGAGTGTCCAAATGCTCCTTTTATCTCTGAGGTGTATCGGCCACTGTGCTGTACTTCGTCTGGATATGAAAGCGGATTTGAACTTAGGTCTTAGACAATGGCTGGTCTTAGGACGATGCAGATTGTAGTCCATTGTGCCACACCTCTTTGGTCTTCTGGGGATATTTGCAAGATATTTAGCCCTTTGCTGTTTTTTTTTACAAATAAATAAATTTAATCCGAATTCTTGCTGGGGTGGCTTTATGAGCCAGGGTTCTATTGCTAAGCAGAGCTTGTTTCGTGAACCCTGGCCCCACTACCCGATCCATGAATTCCAGTTCAACGGCAGAATTTAGACCGAAAGCTAAACGTGCCGTCAATGCACCGACACGGCCGCCCGGTAGCTCGTCCCTCTCATTCACTAATTGCATGCATGCTGCGGTGTTGTCCACCAATAGCGAGTGCGATTGTCACCATGTGTATGCATACATGTTGTCACTCGATTCCGTTTTTGCTGTGAAGTGGAGAAATACCTGCACTGCGTACCTACTGAATACCTGAAGTGCATCCAATGATGCGGCATTGGAAATAAACCTTTCGTTTGATTAAGTTTCCAATGCTTTAGAAGATCATTTCGCTTTGCAAATGTGTGCTTTTTGTGGAAACTTGTACTTCGTCGGGCCGCTGCCGCCTGGTCTGGCGGGCTGGCGGGTTGGTCTGGTGAGCATGGCCGGCGGCACTACTGCCTGGTCTGGCCAGCGGGGCTAGTGTCGTTGTCACCTGGTCTGGCGAGCTGATGGGCATGGCCGGCGGCACAACTGCCTGGTCTGGCGAGCTGACCGGTACAGCCGGCGGCACTACTGCCTGGTCTGGCGAGCTGATCGGTACAGCCGGCGGCACTACTGCCTGATCTGGCGAGCTGATCGGTACAGCCGGCGGCACTACTCCTGATTTGGCGAGCGATCGGTCAGCCGGCGGCACTACTGCCGATCTAGCGAGCTGATCGGTACAGCCGGCGGCACTATCCTGGTCTGACGAGCATGGGCATGGTCGGCGGCACACCCGGTTGGCGAGCATGGGCATGGCCGGCGGCACTACTCGGTCTGGCGAGCGATCGGTACAGCCGGCGGCACTACTGCCTGGTCTGGCGAGCTGATCGGTACAGCCGGCGGCACTACTGCCTGATCTGGCGAGCTGATCGGTACAGCCGGCGGCACTACTGCCTGATCTGGCGAGCTGATCGGTACAGCCGGCGGCACTACTGCCTGGTCTGGCGAGCTGATGGGCACGGTCGGCGGCACTACTGCCTGGTCTGGCGAGCTGATGGGCATGGCCGGCGGCACTACTGCCTGGTCTGGCGAGCTGATGGGCATGGCCGGCGGCACTACTGCCTGGTCTGGCGAGCTGATCGGTACAGCCGGCGGCACTACTGCCTGGTCTGGCGAGCTGATCGGTACAGCCGGCGGCACTACTGCCTGGTCTGGCCAGCGGGGCTAGTGTCGTTGTCACCTGGTCTGGCGAGCTGATGGGCACGGTCAGCGTCGGTAGTGCTTGACCTAGCGACAGGTCACGGCGCCAGGCCCCCATCCTGGTGCACGGGATGAAGTCGGGCCAGGGCTTCCGCCAGGCACTTGCTGTACGTCTAAGGAATCAATCTAGACCTTGCAATTCACTCTCCCCATCTCCCACAAAGTGCATTGCATTACAAGGCTTCTGATATCACCTTGATGGGGGGGGGGACATGAATATAACATGGGCGCTGGAGCGTATGCCGCCCTTATATGCAGACATATGACATCAATAGTATGGTGTTGACCGGGAAGAATACCCCGTCTCAGGGGAGGGGTCCTTGCAAACCCTTTCTAATTTCCAAACTAAGCGTTGCATGGAAACGAAAGTGGTGTCATTGGAAAACGCTCGATGAGTAGGGTCCGAAAGAACCCCCAAAATTGTATTCCCTATGCTGCAATTCAACATACAATTATGGTATTAAATCCTGCTTAGTCTTTAAATAATTAACGGTGATTTCGCACAAAGAATGACGGATGGCCCGGTTACCTACATGCGAGGCGATGTACATACCGACGCATTATGTATGTACATAGACAGCCCAACAACTGCCCGCCAATGTTATGCTTCTAATGATGGAGATGACATTGGGAAGGTTAAGTATAGAGCAGAGCAGGATCCGCCCATTGCTCGCCACCGGGTTCATCATGTCAAGGGTGCGGTGTCATATTTTCCAAGACGCTCACATACAGCGCCGACGGCTCCATGTGGAGGTGACATTAAGTTGGAATTGCCGAGCATCGCCAGTTTTTCCAGGGTTAGAGTTTAAAGTGAGTGTTCAGGTGTCGAAAGTCTGAAGACGGAGATCTGAGGTCACTGATGTAATCTCAGATACGGTGGTATTCGTTTCATGTGCTGGTGTCGTCCATCTCATTACTGTGTGCATACGTGTCGCGCAGCAAATGTCCTGTCCCATTTGGGAACACAAAGAAAACATCCGAAGCGACTGGCAAGGCATTTGGGTTAAGTTCTTACTTCTGATTGAAAATAATGCAATAAGGGCATAGTTTTTGTCTACACGGAAAGAGCACCGGAGACCATGGGTGTCGCCACGGATTTTGAATAGGGGATGAGGGACAAGAGGTTTTATGGCGGTTCTTTCCATGGAACGCCATAAGCATAATGCCAACTTGCACTAAGTTGAGGGGGGAGGCCACCCTCCTCCGTCCTCTGCCCTGCTCCCCACGGTGGCGACATCCATGGATGAAACCCAATAGACAGACATCAGGCAGGCAAGAGCACATAGCCAATATCAAGGCTATCAAAACGTATGATGCATGGTTTACTTTATCGCCTATATTGGTATTTTCTGCTAGTTATATATTAACTCCGATAATAAATGGAATGTCCCTTTTCGAACCAGATTAGTCAATAAAAACTACCATTCCGGATCAGAAGTCAGACCCTTTTGCAGCAACTTAAGTGGCTGTATCAGCTAATATAAATGTTAGGTCGATATGGACGCATGCGATGTTTCATTAACACACACTTCTCGTATTGCATATTGCAAAACAAATATGTCAGTGCCCGTCATGGGTACGAAACATCCGCTTTTCAGACATTCCTCAAAATCAACTCGGTATGCTTTTCATAGTAAAGTAAAGAAAGAAGATCGCCCAAGCCTTCCAGTATGCGCGTTGTCCTGACTAGGCTTTGTCCCAATGCCTATCGATATATCTGGTCCAAACCGAAGAGATAGTTGTCCTAGAAGTCGGCGCGCTTTAAGCTTACACCACGTTTTCTGACTGAGAGTCGTGTCTTCGTCACAGCGTAACGGCAGCTTATAGTTACCTGTTGCGCTTTTCTGTTTCTTTGCACCCGACCTCCGCTGCATTCTCAGGGTGTGATGTCATTTCTCGTCTTAAATTGTAATTCAACATGCCTCTCACCGTCAAAGGCTTCGAACTATCCCCTTGCATGCCAATGCGAGCATCCTTTCTGCAAAAGCAGCAGTGATGGTAGCGGTGGCGACTGCAGCGGCAGTGGAAATAGCAACGACGGAAAGCAGATGACAAGAAGAGCAGGAAGAACGGAAAGAAGCACAAGAAGCAACAGCAATAACAGTTCCTTGGTTGGTTATTGGTTTTACGACACGTCGACCGTTGAGTCATATAGCGTCGCCAATCTCTCACGCCGATTGGTTGCGGGCGAAGAGTAGCGACAGGTGAGACTCGAACCCACAATCTTTCAATTGTGAGACGAGCATCTTACCCCTAGACCACTCGTCACCTGGTAACAGTTCCTTACGGGATACCGTAATGACTGTGGTTACATGCCACGTAGTAGTGATGGCTGGCAGCAGCCAAAATTTTTTGGCAGCGCATCGAATTTTGGCCAACTTTTGCGAGTGGCCAGCAATGACCTGAAGAGGGAGCCCTCGGACCTTCAGGGGAGAGGTGGCAATTTCCCAAATGCCCCCTGCCCCCTCGGCGCCACCACCTTGCAGTCCCGCAACTGGCTTTACCCTTCTTCTTGGACCAGTCGAACCATGGGTCCTGTACTTGTATCAAACAGCCGTGCCCGCCGCGCACCGGATATTGAATCTGGGTCTGTTCACTCGTCCACGGGCCGACGGAAATGGAGCGACTCATATCGCTCCACCCCCTGCCATGAATCCAGCACTAATGTTAGACGAACGCGCTGAATGGCCAACGGTTCTGCAGAAGGCTGAAGATGATGCGTACCGATTGCTCTCGTTATCTACCGATGTGCGCCGTTGTTAAAGCTCATAGATCAGAACATATCTGCCGTATGGCCCCTCTCCTGAGCGTGACTCCTGCAAATGTCGTAGAAGCCAGCAGAAGGCGCCAAACACCGGACGATTGTGGCGGGAAACTTATGTGCCGGGCACACATGCACACACGTACGTATATATATATATATATATATATATATTAGATTCGTGACGACCCCACTACGAGAGCAATCAGCCAGAAATACTGATCAGCCACCGCACAGACCGCTACGAAGATACTGGGGTTATGGTCTCAGCAGTTTCCCTGGTTATGAAATTTATTCACCATCCTGGATGAAAGCTATTCAGCTCCCGGCATGCCTAGCTGCATAAGTGGCTCTCCATACCGACTGAGTTTAGGACATTTGACCTGACCTTCAAATTGCATCTTAAAACTAGTGATCGGGGCATTATTAAATATATCCAAATTTGCAAATATTGTCATTCGTTTCTATCCTGCAATAACCTATGGATCCTTGTGTTCTCTGCTGAGTGTTCAATCACCAGAACGGTATTTGTGGTATATTTCAGAGGTTTCAGACACTCCTATCTTCTTCGTTGAACAGACCGGCGTTGAGTAAAACTTAAGTTAAAATCGATTAAGAAGCATATGGTGAGGACCTTTCCACACTCGGGCCAGTGATTGTTTTAGTATCACAGTCGCCGCGCAACTTCTGTCTTCGCACCTGGTGCTCAGGCAGGATCTTCGTTAGCGGTTTGTACCAAACAAAATCACTGATCTCGTGTGGTAGCATACCTCACCAATTCCCTCCTCCTTTCCCCTGACAAGTTGCTAATTACGCTGTTGCCTCCCAATACATCTGCATTGGGAGGCAACAACGTACTTAGCAACGCACTCATCTGCGCTCCGCACCTCCATCTGCAGCTCCATCGGAAATCGCCCAAAGTCATACGCAGACATGGAGATCGATCCGATTGACAGTAGTTGCTACAAACAAAACAGAACCTCCTCAACGAAGGTACAACAAAAGAGGCACCCGCCATGGAACGGCTTCCCAATTAAATACAGCCCACAATAGTACTTGACTGACGCAATCCGCAGTCCATTTGAGACCGACACTGGGTGAGATTACGCTGCAGACAGCGGCAAATGCCCTTCAGCTCGCTAATGCATTGCTCGCACCAACAGTGTTTCACAACGATTGGCAGCCAACTGGGGCTACCGCGCAGCGCAGGCTTTTGCTCCCAGTTCACATGCATAGACGGTCGAATAGCCAAAAGGCTGACTGACCCGGCACTCGAAGCCGGCCAGCATCGCTCTGCCACACAAGCCGAGATATGTGAAGACAATGGCGTCACAGACCACCGGCAAAGCGTTCGAGTCTTGCCCACATCGATCACCATGGCAAACAAAATGAGGTATAAACACGGAAATGTGCTCCGTCGTCAGACTTCTCTTCCAAACTCAAAGCATCCGCAGGCGGCCATCGGCAGACGCAGACACAAATCAAGAGTCGCACACGCTCGCTCGCATCCACCCACGCGCGCATGCGCCGCGCCGGGTGCTCTAAGGCCCACGTAGAAAACTAGGAAGCGCGCCTGGACGCAGAGCCGTATTGCTGCCTGCCACACCGCCGGCCCGGCGCCGAGAATGCCCGTGTCGCCGCTCGGACCAGAGAAGACGACCAGCCGGCCGGCGCTGCACGCCGGCCGGCTGCTGGGACGCCGGGCGGCTGGTGGGACGCCGGGCGGTTATGTGCAGGCGCGCGTGGCGAGTCGCCCGCTCCGCCCGCCCTCCCTCGCGGCGACGCCACGTCGCCGCCACAGTCGCCAAGGCACCACGTCACTGCGTGACGTCACAGCATGCATAGCGCCACAACATGAGATCGTTGACTATATCACCATCCGTGCGGCGAGGTCGGCGTCGCCGAGAGGCCGGTGGGCGGCGCGCCGCTATCCGAACCGCTCGCGCACCAGACACATCAACTTCTTCTTGCCCTTGTAGGCGGTGCGCATGTTCTCCAGCAGCGCGGCGAACTGGGCGCGTCCGTCGGGCGCCAGCAGGAACGTGTCGCGCGCCTTGCTCAGGAACTCGATGAAGTCGCCGTAGTGTCGGGGGCTGATGTGGGCGAGCCGCGAGTGTGTGGTGTTGGCGTACGCGGCCACGGCCGCCTCCAGCAGCGCCTTGAGCGGCGGCCGCTCGTACGCCAGGTGCTTGGCCGGCCGCCGCTTGGCGTCGGCGGCTGACACGCCCGGCGCCGTCATCGAGCAGCGCCGCAGCACGTCCGACAGCACCGTGGCGCACTGCACGTTCTTCACCAGCAGCGGCACCATGTTGGACAGCTCGGACTTGCCCAGCGAGTGACTCAGCGCGCACGCCCAGTGGATATCGTTGATGGCCGGGTGCGTGTCCTGCAACGGGACAGTCAAGGTCAGATGTGAGGTGTCGAAGATAGGATATCACGGGTGGCATGTGCAGCATAAGGTGGGATGTGTAGCATAAGAGGTGGCATGTGTAGCACAAAAGGTGGCATGTGTAGGGATAAGAGGTGGGATGTGTACCATAACAGGTGGGATGTGTAGCAGAAGGTGGGATGTGTAGCAGAAGAGGTGGGATGTTTAGCACAAGGTGGGATGTGTAGCATAAGAGGTCAGATGTCAGACGTCCGGTGTCAGCGGCAATATGTCAGACATGTGTCCGAGGCAGGTGTCCGGACGTGGCACCAGAAGCGGTATGTCGGAACCCTCAGAAGTGGTAGGTCGGAAGTATCGTGTCCGAGGTGGTATCCGAAATTAAATGCCAGAAGTTGGCCACAAGACGCATGGTGTAGGAGGCGACATTCAGATGTGTTGTGCCAGGGATGTACCGTATTGTTCCGAGCGATGCGTGGGCCAGAATGTATACAGCTAGGTACGTAGCCTAGAGACAAGGAAGCAGCAGTCGGAACGTGTGTACAAAGAACAGCGGTCGGAACCTGGGCACAGAGGACGGCGGTCGGAACCCGCGATGAAATAAAGGTTGCCGGCTTCGACAGTTGGTCAACCTATTCTTACGAGCCTCGGTCACCTTGAAAGCGCAAGATCCAATCACCTCCAGAGTACAGTAGCTACTCGGCAGCAGTCAAATCAGGAGAACAGCATTATGCAACTGTCCTGTGACATTCGCCAAACACCTCGACATTTGTTCATTGGTTGGTTATTGGTTTTACGACACGTCGACTGTTGAGTCATATAGCGTCGCCAATCTCTCACGCCGATTGGTCGCGGGCGAAGAGTAGCGACAGGTGAGACTCGAACCCACAATCTTTCGATTGTGAGACGAGCATCTTACCCATAGACCACTCGTCCCCTGACATTTGTTCATTAACCCGCGCTACATCTCAGTTGTCCCGTTTTTCTTCATCATCTATTGGTGCGCCAGGTAAGCTCAGTGCTCCGAGAGATTGACGACGCTACATGACTCAATGGTCGACGTGTCGTAAAACACAAATACCAGCCAGGCTCAGTGTTCTGTGGCGAGTGTCCACTATTGCCGCCAGTTGAATTATAGCCTCAGTCACAAGGGATCACACACTTGAAATGTTTTTGAAATGCATCGCCAGCCTCTTGAGAAGGCGTCCCATCGCCCCTTCCGGAGCCCGTCCACGATGCTTGCTGGTTTGTTTGTTTGTTTGTATATTGGGTGGTTCTCGACGCACTTTATGCACGATCACGGCTAATGGTGCCGCCCACACTGTTTCGCCGGTGGGCCGCGAGATTGGGAAATGTCCCGAGTGGTGCAAGTGTTGAACCCGGAACCTTTGGTACCCAGAGCTCAACACCTTAACCACTCGGCCACCCCCGCCCCCCCCCCCCCGATGCTTCCTGGGGCTCGCCCAACATTCCCTTCGTGGATCGTCCCCTGACCGGTTCCCGTGCATGCAGACATACTCACATGGTTGTACACCAGGTAGATGTTGCTCATGCCCAGCATGGCTAGCTTGTATGCCCGCAGCGGGTATCCGCGGTTCTCCATGTAGCGGGCGATGGTGAACAGCTGCGATGACGTCATTATGTGTGCCGCCGCGTCGATCACGATCTGGTAGGCCGTCTCGAACGCGATGGGCTCAGACTCGCACAGCGTGAGCGCGTGCAGCGCGCAGTTTGTTGGGTCCTGCCGACGCGTTCGGTGGTCAGACTTGGACTCGGTCCAAGGTCAAGGTCGGTGGCCAGGGCAGAGGTTGTTAGAATCACATAAATGTGCATTGATCAGAGCCACGCAATCACAGCTTAGATTGACAGGTGACAGCAGCCCCGCCGGCCATCACACACATCACAATGACGAAAGCCAACGGTTGATGCGCAATCCCTTCTCACAATTGGCTTCGCCGCGAGGGTGTTCTGGCGTCATGACATACAAGTCGGACACTTTTCAAACGCTAGGTCGGGTCAAAGCAAAGCTGAAAGCACGTAAAAAGTGCCACAGTCGGAACATATGCTCTTGCCTGACGAGCACACGGCAGACACCACGTGGTTGCGGAACGCAAACGCTGCTGGATGTGGTGGTGGATGCCCCTTAAATGTCGACGCCCTTTGATAGCATGCAATGGCTGGTAGCCTCGCCGGTGGAAGTAGAGTGCATGGCATGTAGACGTGCAACACGCGCACGCCCCAGCATCCAACCCTACAAATGGACTATGCCTGAATAGCCATTTCGGGAGGGCATCGGTCTACCACATGTACCACTAACGTACGTAACATTTCGGATTTGGAGGCACCTCCAAATTCGAAATGCTACTTACGATAGTCACGAATTTGGTACACGGATACACTCCCGAAATGGCCAATAATAGCCTTCCGTCAAAACAGATGCAAGTAAAAATGAATAGCCATCAAAATGACATAGCCAATCAAAATGAAATGGCTAAGGAATAACCTCCCGTCAAAACAGATGCACGCCGATGACCATGATGTGGCGCACTCCCCTTCGCCGACAACACAAATGTCAGCGGAGGTAGGGTGCATGAGGTTTACGTTCAGGGAATTTTCAGATGGACCAGGCCTTTGGTGTATGCTGTGAGCCCGTCTAATCATAAGGGGAGCGATAAACTAGCGCATGCGTGACGCGCACACTTTAGCACCAATTCCCACAAACATAGCAAATTTCGTGGATAAAGAGGGTGTCGCTGTCGGCTCCGAAGGTCGTTAAAGCATATCTTCAGGTGATATTCAATCTTTAGCCTTCCCAAGCATTTCCGACATCAGGGTATATTTATCCTGTACATCGATAAATAGCCTAGCCAGAGTACCGCCCGCGATCCAAGACCTAGTGCTCTGCAAAAGGTCCTGCAAGATCCAGAATCCAGCTGGATTTAGGGACATCTCCCGAGTTCAGTCATGACAACTGCCACAAGCGCAACGCCCGAACACGGAAAGTTCGCCATAACAACATCAAGCCAAACGGAATATTGCAGTTTGTTAAAGATCCGTCAGGGTAGCGTTAGATATTGATCGACTATTTGGACTTAAGGGCGCGCCGACTGTAGCGTTAGAGGTTGCGATCGATGTATTGGTGTGGAACTGGGCTGGCAGGAGCATACTCCCCTATACTATAATCACCGATGTTTTCGATCTTTCACAGGACACCAGTCCTGTGAAATGAAGTGAAATAATGCGTCGAACACCATGACTCCTGCATCCCCTCAAAATAGCTATGTTATCGTCAAGTGGAGCTGCTGTCTGTTGGGTCCAAGTACCGGATGCAGACGCCATGCGCCTGCCCATGGGTCATATCGCCACACCACCGACAGCGCAAACAAGTCCTATTTGTCACGCCCACAAGGGAAATACAGTCGCGACCGATCATGCATTGGCTCAGCTTTCAACTACACCCATAGCGCACATAGCGCATTGAGCTGTGGGAACGACCGTCATCATGATTACAGTTAACACATCGCTGGGAAATTATCGCCCGTCACACACAGCACAACGGCACGGCATCGGACCAATCGCGTCAATCATTACGTCACCGGGCGACAGGTAATGGTGTAGTGGCTGATAAAACGCCACTGGGAACCGAGGGCCTAATGTACTCAGGCAATATATGACTGGAAATCATCAGAGACACTCGTGCACCAATAAAAAAAACTGTCAAACCATCACGCGTACGCGTACGTTGACGCGCAGACATACGCACAAATAATCATAGACACTTACATACACATACATTTCAGCAGTCCAACCGCACAGCTAAAAATGAGTTGTTTTCCTTCTTGGAAGCGACTCGTTCGACCTGCGTCGTAAAAATTGGAAGATGCAAATCACATAGCGGACAGCCTGCGAGTTCAAGGGGACGAGGGGTAGCTGGCATCAGGTCACTTCAAGGGGACGAGGGGTAGCTGGCATCAGGTCAACACTTTTCAAGGGGACGAGGGGTAGCTGGCATCAGGTCAACACCTTTACAAGGGGACGAGGGGTAGCTGGCATCAGGTCAACACTTTTACAAGTCACGTCCTTGTACCTGAATCGAGGTCACGTTTTAGGTTGTCCAATGTCATGCCGCCCCCTGTGATGTTGTCCGATGTCATTCCCCTGTGTCGCGGTGTACGTCGGCACAACTTAAATACATTGTTGTTCCGCTTCTCTCAACCTAAAAAGCCCTAGCGATAGCGAACATAGCGAAGCGAAAAAGACATAGCGAACAACTGCTTTCATAGTTGCCCATAATTAAATTCGACATGCCGTTAGATTAACAGAGGCAAATGTTCGACAGTAGCGATATTGTGACCTCATACGAACCAAACATGTCCCACTCTGTGTTCAGATCATTCTGAAACAACGCACGAGATCGATGCAACTGGTCTGCTATCGTGGTGTTTTTGCTGAACCGTAGCTCAATATGTCAATTATCCCCCTCTCGCAATGCACGCATACAAACGATGCACCAAGCGGGACTGACCCCCATGCCTTTGCAACAGGTACCTAGATGTTGGTTCCATTCTCGTCCTCCCAGGTGTGAGCTAAATATGGCACCACACGATGGGTGGTGGGGCAATTGAGAGATACGAAGTGCGTGTTTTAGAGACAAACACTTTCGACGCACATCTTGTGGGGGTTGATTCGTTTCGATTAAAAGGCATGCTTTGCATGCTCAGCTGGTGTACCACCACCAGCACCACCTTGGTGGTGCACTGCTTGACCAGCTGAAGTGCAGCTAACACCTACCTTGGTGGCGCGCTGCATGGCCAGCTGGTAGTGTACCGCCACACCCACCTCGATGGTGCCCTGCATGGCCAGCTGAAGTACAGCTAACATCCACCTTGGTGGTGTATTGCATGGTCAGCTGGTGTACCGCTACACCCACCTCGATGGTGCACTGCATGGTCAGCTGAAGTACAGCTAACACCCACCTTGGTGGCGCATTGCATAGCCAGCTGGCGCGCGGCGTTGCTCAGGTGCTCCTGTGCTTTCAGGTCTATGTTCAGCCGGAGCATGGTGGTGTGCGACATGATGGTGGTGGCCACCGGGCCGGTGGCCTCGGTCGGCGTGAAGAGGGTGTACCAGTTGTGCATGATGGTGATGAGGGCGTCGACGCCCACCTCCGTGGCGCACGTCACCAGCCACCGCACCATCTCGCGCCGGCGCCAGTTCATCGATGTCAGCGTCATGCGCATCACCTGCAGACACACTCGGTCGTTAGGCACAGGCCGACCAGCCCCCTGCCGCTCATCGACAGACTATCGGCGCATCACCTGCAGACACACGCGGTCGTTAGGCACAGACTGACCAGCCCCCTGCCGCTCATCGACAGACTATCGGCGCATCACCTGCAGACACACTCGATCGTTAGGCACAGGCCGACCAGCCCCCTGCCGCTCATCGACAGACTATTGGCGGACCACCGATGTCAGCGTCATGTGCATCACCTGCAGACACACTCGGTCGTTAGGCACAGGCCGACCAGCCCCCTGCCGCTCATCGACAGACTATCGGCGCATCACCTGCAGACACACTCAGTCGTTAGGCACAGACCGACCAGCCCCCTGCCGCTCAGACACACTCGGTCGTTAGGCACAGGCCGACCAGCCCCCTGCCGCTCATCGACAGACTATCGGCGCATCACCTGCAGACACACGCGGTCGTTAGGCACAGGCCGACCAGCCCCCTGCCGCTCATCGACAGACTATCGGCGCATCACCTGCAGACACACGCGGTCGTTAGGCACAGACTGACCAGCCCCCTGCCGCTCATCGACAGACTATTGGCGGACCACCGATGTCAGCGTCATGTGCATCACCTGCAGACACACTCGGTCGTTAGGCACAGGCCGACCAGCCCGCCGCCGCTCATCGACAGACTATTGGCGGACCACCGATGTCAGCGTCATGTGCATCACCTGCAGACGTACGCGGTCGTTAGGCACAGACTGACCAGCCCCCTGCCGCTCATCGACAGACTATCGGCGCATCACCTGCAGACACACGCGGTCGTTAGGCACAGGCCGACCAGCCCCCTGCCGCTCATCGACAGACTATCGGCGGACCACCGATGTCAGCGTCATGTGCATCACCTGCAGACACACTCGGTCGTTAGGCACAGACTGACCAGCCCCCTGCCGCTCATCGACAGACTATTGGCGGACCACCGATGTCAGCGTCATGTGCATCACCTGCAGACACACGCGGTCGTTAGGCACAGACCGACCAGCCCCCTGCCGCTCATCGACAGACTATCGGCGGACCACCGATGTCAGCGTCATGTGCATCACCTGCAGACACACTCGATCGTTAGGCACAGACTGACCAGCCCCCTGCCGCTCATCGACAGACTATCGGCGGACCACCGATGTCAGCGTCATGTGCATCACCTGCAGACACACGCGGTCGTTAGGCACAGGCCGACCAGCCCCCTGCCGCTCATCGACAGACTATCGGCGCATCACCTGCAGACACACGCGGTCGTTAGGCACAGGCCGACCAGCCCCCTGCCGCTCAGACACACGCGGTCGTCAGGCACAGGCCGACCAGCCCCCGTCGCTCATCAGCTGGCCATCGTTGGCTGCTGACGTCACCACTTCCGGGACGGATGCAGCAGAACGGGGTACGAAATCTTGTTGACGGGAGGACATGCGAGCAACGTCTGACGGTGTGAAAATGCGACACGTGTACCGAAACTTGGCTGCGTGAGAGATTCCAGATCCAACTGGTGTGTGTGGGGGTGGGGAGGGGGAGTCGGCCAAAATGTTTGTTGTTCACTGTATTTCAACCGGCTTGAAATCAAACTGGCCCCTGCATGGCGTGGACTTCAGCACCACCGGGAATAAAGCTTCACTGCATAGATTGCTGTTCCCTGAAGTAAACATGCTATAAAAGAATGCAGTGGCGGGAAACAAGTGTGCAGATAAGCGTGTGAATATCCGGCACCTGTGCTAATGCGTGCGTGCACATACGGAAGCGCAATGGCGTGTGTCAATATAAGATGCGTATATCGGTGCGTGTTTATATATACAACAAGTGTGTAGATACATTTTCAACAGCATTAAGAGCTATACTTTACACAGTCGCCTTCGACTTTTGCCCTGGCACGCACACCGCACACATCACTCACCTTCCCCAGATCCAAACCGCATATATCATATTCACCCTCCTCAGTTCCATACCACATACCATCACATTCACCTTCCTCAGCTCCACAGCAGTGGCGGGCCCAGCGGAAGAGGAAAGGATTCATTCCACCCTTCGGCCCAAAAGGGGGGCGTTGAACACGTGTTTCAATATCGGCCATGACGAAATGCAAATGAAATTTGGCACTCCAGGGGGATTCCGAGCAACGGGCGAGGGCTCCGGGGCTGATCTGAAGGGCCCCCGAGCTGACGAAAGGTGCCCGGGCTGATGGAAAGGGTTCCGGTCCAGGTCACCGTGAAGGGTCTCTAGGTCGTCGGCGGGGGCCTCGGGTCATCGGAAGAACATCTGGGCTGACTGAGACGGCACAAGCAGAAGACCCATGAGCCAACGAAGAAGACCTCTGAACCGACGGAGGGACTCGAGCTGACATGAAAAGTCACCGGGCCTAGGGACTTACACAGGAATGCCGTAAGGTAGCGCACACATTTTGAAGGCTCCCTGGTAGACTGGGCCCCATTTTAGTGGTGTCGGCTCCTCGACTACTCAAGTGCTCCCTCAGTTGGCTCAGGGGCCCTCTTTCTGGACAGTAACTGTCTCGGCACCACGAAACCCACGAAAACCAACCCCAGCTTTGGCATGATGTTATCTGCAATACAGCCCAGACATTGTCAGAGCGCACACCCAACCCTACGGCCAACAAAAAAAAACATGATAGGCGCACTAAAGTCCAGGGCGCACCACAATTCTGGATGGTCCCCTCGGCCAAGTTCCTGGATCTACCACTGCCCCACGGAGGGGTGACGGTAGCGGCGTATGTCTGCTGCGCACACTGACTCACCTGCAGGCCCAGCTCCAAGGCCGCCGACAGCAGCATGGTGGGCCGCGGGCCCTCCACTGACGTGGCAAACCGGAAGGCATCCTGGGCCAACTTGAACAGGTGCGTGGAGCCGTGGATGTGGAGCTGAGCTGCCTCTAGCACCAGCCTCAGGCGGTACATGTTATCTGAGGACACAGACGGTGTGTCTGAGGACACAGACTGTGTCTGGGGATACAGACAGTGTGTCTGAGGACACAGACAAATGTCTCATCATACAGATGGTGCTTGCGGACACAGACAGCATGTCTAAAGATAAAGATACAGTGTGTCTGTTTTCAGACACGACACAGGCGAAGACACAGGCGGTCTCCCAGAGAGGACAAGGTGGAGGGAACTTGAGGACACTCGACTGTGCCCAAGGATACAGAGAGGGCAACATGATTTCCATCGGATCGGACGATTCACATAAAAGGCTGAGTGACATGGTAAGACAAGTCGGACAACTGAGTTACCATTAAAGAGCTATTATTGCTAATAACTGAATTACAGTGTGGAGTGAAAAGCCATACTTTTCAGACAACGTACAAGCCATGATCCCACCTGGGAATACAAATCAGTTCTTACTTACTTACACAAAACCGGAAGAAAGATGCTTAGACAGGGAGCAAGCAACAGATAATTAATGAGTCGCAACACATTTTAGTCTAGCCTTCAATGAGCGAGTTTTGCTTCGCTGCGTATTTTGTACCCAAGCTCGCACCCATCTCACAATGTTACTCAGACCGCATGTTACCAAGCCAATACCCATCTCACCATGTCACTCAGACCGCGTGTTACCAAGCCAATACCCATCTCACCATGTCACTCAGACCGCGTGTTACCAAGCCAATACCCATCTCACCATGCCACTCAGAACGCGTGTTACCAAGCCAATACCCATCTCACCATGCCACTCAGAACGCCAGCCTCCTGGGCCGGACCAGACGCGGCCGCGTTACCTTTCATTGCCGATAGCATGGCAGAGGCCAGCGCACACTGCTGACTCTCGATGTTGCCCAGTGTGAACCAGCGAGGGTAGCGCATCACCAGGTTTGGCACGGACGCGTCGTCTTGGTCCACCACCTCCTCCAGGATCGGCAGTCTGAGCACACACGGTACCAGTCGGAGGCGGTCACACCAGGCATCAGAAGAAGAAGAACACTGGGTTCTTTTACGACGCATTCAACCGCTAGGTTATATAGCGTCGCCAACCTCTCACGCCGATTGGTCGCGGGTGGACTCGGTAAATTCCGTCGGTTGTGAGATTCGAACCCATGATCTTTCGATCAAGAGTCCGACGCTCTACCAACTGAGCTACCGCCACAGTGTGTGGACCACCACACACTGGAGCGGCCCCCACCCCCGCACACCTACATCAGGCATCAGCACGACAGAGGACCACACGCGCCAGGGTGGACCACCACACACTGGAGCGGCCCCTCACCCCCGCACACCTAGATCAGCCATCAGCACGACAGAGAGGACCACACGCGCCAGGGTGGACCACCACACACTGGAGCGGCCCCTCACCCCCGCACACCTACATCAGGCATCAGCACGACAGAGAGGACCACACGCGCCAGGGTGGACCACCACACACTGGAGCGGCCCCCACCCCCGCACACCTACATCAGACATCAGCACGACAGACAGGACCACACGCGCCAGGGTGGACCACCACACACTGGAGCGGCCCCTCACCCCCGCACACCTAGATCAGCCATCAGCACGACAGAGAGGACCACACGCGCCAAGGTGGACCACCACACACTGGAGCGGCCCCCACCCCCCGCACACCTACATCAGGCATCAGCACGACAGAGAGGACCACACGCGCCAGGGTGGACCACCACACACTGGAGCGGCCCCCACCACCCGCACACCTACATCAGCCATCAGCACGACAGAGAGGACCACACGCCCAGGGTGACCACCACACACTGGAGCGGCCCCTCACCCCCGCACACCTACATCAGGCATCAGCACGACAGAGAGGACCACCCGCGCCAGGGTGGACCACCACACACTGGAGCGGCCCCCACCCCCGCACACCTACATCAGCCATCAGCACGACAGAGGACCACACGCCCAGGGTGGACCACGACACACTGGAGCGGCCCCCACCCCCACACACCTACATCAGGCATCAGCACGACAGAGAGGACAATACGCGCAGGGTGGACCACCACACACTGGAGCGGCCCCCACCCCCGCACCCCCGCACACCTACATCAGGCATCAGCACGACAGAGAGGACAATACGCGCCAGGGTGGACCACCACACACTGCAGCGACCCCCACCACACACTGGAGCGGCCCCCACCCCCGCACACCTACATCAGGCATCAGCACGACAGAGAGGACAATACGCCAGGGTGGACCACCACACACTGCAGCGACCCCCACCACACACGGAGCGGCCCCCACCCCCGCACACCTACATCAGCCATCAGCACGACAGAGAGGACAATACGCCAGGGTGGACCACCACACACTGGAGCGGCCCCCCACCCCCGCACACCTACATCAGCCATCAGCACGACAGAGAGGACAAGACACGCCAGGGTGGACCACCACACACTGGAGCGGCCCCCCCCACCCCCGCACACCTACATCAGGCATCAGCACGACAGAGAGGACAATACGCCAGGGTGGACCACCACACACTGCAGCGACCCCCCACCACACACTGGGCGGCCCCCACCCCCGCACACCTACATCAGCCATCAGCACGACAGAGAGGACAATACGCCAGGGTGGACCACCACACACTGGAGCGGCCCCCACCCCCACACACCTACATCAGGCATCAGCACGACAGAGAGACAAGACACGCCAGGGTGGACCACCACACACTGGAGCGGCCCCCACCCCGCACACCTACATCAGCCATCAGCACGATAGAGGACCACACGCGCCAGGGTGGACCACCACACACTGGAGCGGCCCCCACCCCCGCACACCTACATCAGACATCAGCACGACAGAGAGGACAAGACACGCCAGGGTGGACCACCACACACTGGAGCGGCCCCCACCCCCGCACACCTACATCAGGCATCAGCACGACAGAGGACCACACGCGCCAGGGTGGACCACCACACACTGGAGCGGCCCCCACCCCGCACACCTACATCAGACATCAGCACGACAGAGAGACAACACGCGCCAGGGTGGACCACCACACACTGGAGCGGCCCCCCACAACACTGGGCGGCCCCACCCCCGCACACCTACATCAGACATCAGCACGACAGAGAGGACAACACGCGCCAGGGTGGACCACCACACACTGGAGCGGCCCCCACCCCCGCACACCTACATCAGACATCAGCACGACAGAGAGGACAACACGCGCCAGGGTGGACCACCACACACTGGAGCGGCCCCCACCCCCGCACACCTACATCAGACATCAGCACGACAGAGAGGACAATACGCGCCAGGGTGGTCCACCACACACTGGAGCGGCCCCCACCCCCGCACACCTACATCAGGCATCAGCACGACAGAGAGGACAATACGCCAGGGTGGACCACCACACACTGGAGCGGCCCCCACCCCCGCACACCTACATCAGCCATCAGCACGACAGAGGACCACACACTGGACCACTCGACCCACGTACCGCCGGAGCACAGGCTTGGTGGCACGAGCACATTCAGACGTCTATATGCGCGTCCTCCGCGTCTTCTGCGTATACTGCCGACCGCACAGTTGTTCTTCATCGGCGTCACACTTCTCCCACCGTGTATCGTCGCCCCCCGCCACTTTTGTATCGTGTCTACGTGGTCGGTCTGTCCAAAATGAGTCGGTTCCAAGTGTTGACACGTCATTGACGCAGTCCTAATTCAAAATCGTAGATGGGATTTCGAGTGACTATGTCACGAGAAATCTCTATCGGAGATTTAATGCATGGCGGTAGGTTTTCTAAAGTTGTCGATAAATGTTTGTCTGTGCGTGTGTGCGCGTGTGCGCGTGTGTGCGTGCGCGTGTCTGTGTCTGTGTGTCTGTATCTGTGTGTCTGTGTCTGTGTATGTGTGTCTGTGTATGTGTGTCTGTGTATGTGTGTGTGTATGTGTGTCTGTGTCTCTGTATGTGTGTCTGTGTATGTGTGTCTGTGTGTCTGTATCTGTGTGTGTGTGTCTGTGTGTGTGTGTCTGTGTGTGTGTCTGTGTGTGTGTGTGTGGCTGCATGTGTGTGTCTGTATGTATGTGTGTGTCTGTGTGTGTGTGTATGTCTGTGTGTGTGTGTCTGTCTGTGTGTCTGTGTATGTGTATGTGTGTATGTGTGTGTGTGTGTGTGTGTGTGTCTGTCTGTGTGTGTGTGTCTGTGTGTGTGTGTGTCTGTGTGTGCGTGTGTCTGTGCGTCTCTGTGTGTGCGTGTGTCTGTGTGTGCGTGTGTCTGTTTGTATGTGCGTGCGTGCGTGCGTGCGTGCGTGCGTGCGTGCGTGCGTGCGTGCGTGCGTACGTGCGTACGTGCGTGCGTGCCTGTGTGTCTGCGTGTGCGTGCGTGTCTGTGTCTGTGCGTGCGTGTATGTGGGTGCGTGTCTGTGCGTGAGTGTCTGCACGTGAGTGTATGTGCGTGAGTGTCTGTGCGTGAGTGTCTGTGTGCGTGTCTGTGTGCGTGTCTGTGTGTGTGTGTCTGTGTGCGCGTGCGTGTGTGTCTGTGTGCGTGCGTGTCCGTGTTCGTGTGTGCATGCGTGTCTGTGTGCGTGCGTGCGTGCGTGCGTGCGTGCGTGCGTGTATGTGCGTGCGTGTACCGCTTCGACGTCTGTTGTGCCAAAACGACCGGGCGGATTTCGTTCAAACTTTCACATGTGATTCGCCGGTTCGGCGGACAGATTATGGCGGTGGTTTCGGGTTGCGCGGGTCACGTGGGCACGTGCCACGTGCCGTCAACTGGGGTCATGTCGACATCAGTTAGTCATGGCCACAGCACATACCACATGTCGCACAAATATGAAACTTTGTGCAAACACGCGCCCCATAGGGAACTGCGTGCTTGTGTGGTCGGCTGCCGTGTGCGCCGTGCCGTGTGGCCGCCAGGCGCGTGCATCTGTCAGAGGGGCAACTCAGAGCTGAGAGCAGCGCGTACAAGAGCTATCAAATTTGGGGAGCGGATAGCCCGTCACATGGGCTATCCGGCAATGTACAATTTGTATGGGTGGGCGAATAGGTACGCATAGGTCGACATGCAGTTCCCGTATGAAGCAATCAATGTCAATGCTCTGAGCTTGAGTTCTGCAGGAACGATATGACTTTTCCTCAGACATGTCAGCGATAGATCAATATCTGGAGAGACCAGCCTCCAGGGAGTTTTTAATTAATTCACGCGCGTCACTCCACTCATTCGTATGCCACTGTTTTCGAAACGGGCGCGGATCCTCACACAGAAAGGAACATATGTCTCCCGTCGTCTCCCTCTGAACAGAGCAAAGATACGTCGGGAAAACACGGACCGATATGTGCGGTGTTCGGGGAACTGGCGCAGCGTGCATGCATAGCGCATACCAAGTAGTTCGCGACGCATAGCAAGGCTTGGCTCGTTGGCTTCTACTAAAAGACTCACTGCCGGTGACGTGCGAAATGCACCGGTAGCAATACGTAGCGATGTGTGGTGAATGGTGTCCAACGTTCGCTTCGCTGTGGCACATAAAGCACGCATATTCAAGTTTAGAACGGATTAAAGATCGATATAAGAGCAGCAATGTGCGTCTGTCGGCACCATATGATGTACGTGAAACTACCTTAAGAATATTTAGAGTTTTAAAACACTTGTCACGGAGCATTTTAAAATGGTCGCGATATGTTAGGAGAGAGTAAAGGAGAACACCAAGAAACCTAACCACCTGTCTCGTAGGAATTGCTGACTTATACAGCCTGATTTGACTTATACAGCCTGATACAAGTTTCGGCAGCCTTGACGCCGACAGAAATGCGTGGCTACCGTTTTCCCTGTTGAAAAGCGGAAACCACTCACGTTTGTCCATCGCTCCAGGCGGGAGACAGCAAGTTGTAGCTGCCTTTGTCGTGCCGGTGCCGAGGTGCTCCACGTCCAAATAGCGAAGTCGTCGGCAAAAAGTTATTATGTGCTTTATTGCTCTTTCACACAGCTACTGATCAGCTATGAAGCTGAATGGAAAATTCCAACTCACAAAATGAATCACAGTTTGTGATATTGCAAATTCCTAAGTTATATCACTGCATGCAACGTGTCCCAGAGCTTTTTTGTATTTCGGGCGACCCATGATGAATGCATTCCCACTGAGCAAATACAAAATCATACCGTTTTATCAGCAGTTGTATGACAATAGGTCATTGGGCAGTCCATAGAGCCCACATTTGTATCTTCGAATTATGAGCAAAAATGCAAACGGCCCAACATTGTTCATTTGTATTGCTCGTCCGTTCATCTCTGAAACTTCTGGATGGTCACGATCCATAATTTGTAGTATGCCGACATATTTAACTTTCGCTCCCTCATATCATGTTTTGTTTTCACTTCCACTCATTCACTCATTTGCTTGAGAACTCATTCAGTTGGTATTCTACTCTTGTGTGGCAATTTTTTTATAGCGCAATTGCGATGAATGAAACGTTATGTTTCGTACAGCACATGACCAAAACCTTAATGCCGGAGTTGAGAGCCGCTCGTGTAACCAGCGCATGAAAGGTTCGAGGTAACAGCGTGTCATCTATTAAGCTTTGCCGTTTTTTGGGAACTGAAAAAAATGTGGGGTAAATCCAGACTGTTTTAAAAGATGGGGGCTCAACTTAGGAACATCTTGCCTTCATCACCGCCTCGGCCACACCAACCTTGAAAACGATTCAACACCCATGAGGGTAGGTTAGGTTAAGGACGATTATAAAAGGTAACCAAATGCCCATATTAAGCAAAATAGAGCCACAAATCGTTCCGATATATTTATGGCATGACCATTCTTCCGAGACAGAGTATATATAAAAAAACCATCTTACGCACAATATTTGTAGTACATGCTTTATGTATCAGGCCATCTACCAACATTGACAAAGTGTTTTAATCATCACCCAAACTCTGGTATCGGTCTAGTCTAGTCTGGTATCCAAACTCTAGTCGTTAGGCTAGGTTAAGCTAAGCTAAGCTAAGCTAGGCTAGGCTAGGCTAGGCTAGGTTAGGTTAGTGTAGATTTGCCAATTTTGGGTGAACTCAGTTCAAACCCGATTGAGAGCGTAATGGCGTGGATCGATTTTCAACACACCAACATGGTAGTGGGGTTGGTGTGCATCTAGTTACCAAGATCAGGACCGGTGCCTGCCAGCTTACACAGCCCACCATGGGACACTCACGGCATGAGAGCTGCTTTAGGCTGACTTTGTGCTATGAAAATATCGCCGAAATGAACGAGTGAACCTCGAATGAAAATGCAAGCATGTGCATCAACTTGGAGGAAAAAACTGATCCCACAGCTTCCCGGCAATGCTCGGAACCACCGTGTCTGTGCTGCGCCTGCGATACAAACACACTGCACCGTGGCCTGGATGGAGCAACTCTTACAGACGCGAGTTATATGGCCCACGCAGATGATGTGCTTCTAAACCCAAACGTACAGACGAGTGAAAAGCAGAAGACCTCAACAAATGCAAATTTGCTGCTTTTGACGCGCTAGATGCGCCTAAGTCACTTCATATAGCTCATGCGTTGGACTACGTTAGTCGACGAGTGATGACGTCAGCATCCAAACAGCGTCTGTGTGATCAAATCACTCTTGGTATCGCTCTGCTACTTCTAGAACACCACTTCGTAGGCTTCATCTGCAAAACATGCTTTTTACTGCACGAATTTACCGCGCCTGACTGCTCTCGTGGTGGGTGGGATTCCCGGAGCTGAGGATGCTGGAACCCTGCTTGAAATACATTTAGCATTGGGCCAATGGCGTGCACAAGATATTTCGAGTCCAAGATGAGTCCCCGTGTTTGAGAAGAGATCTCCATCGGTGGCTGTCGCAAGCATCGCATACTTATTCCAGCTCGATCACTGTCAATGATCGTGAGCCGATATACAGGCGGGACTTCTGTCAGCATGATACACATGCTAGTATCAGGTAACTGAGCATGGTGGCTGCAGCGACATCTGCCGCCTGGTGAAATAAAGTGCACTGTGAAGGAGCGTCGCCAGGGCGGCTAGCGCCACCTGGCTCCACCGTAGGGTGGAACCATCGGCAGCCGAGACGTGGGAAATACCAGGGGGTGTGTGGAGGAGCAAAACCATTTGGTAGTACTTTTTTCCAATGAACACCCGTAATTTTGTTAAGCCCATCCAAAGTTAGGGACGCTGACCCTCTGTCCTAACCTGGTTCGTACGACACTGGCTGAGAGTTCAATCTAGCTGGCAAAAACAATCGACATCGAAGTTAGCTTCTCAGTCGCATGTTGTCCAGTTATCCATAACGCTCCATGTAACGTTCAATCTCATATCCTGTGGGATCATGCAGCAATATCATCACTTATCAGGTCAGGTTCGAGCAAAACTAAAGAAAATCACTTTTCGCCCTGCGATGGCAATAGCATTTATAGGCTTTTGACATAACTACAACCACCGGCTGCCTCACAGTAACTACTGCGTAACTACAATCACTGGTTTTCCGACTGCAACCACCGACTGTCTCACTAGTCGTCCACCGCCTGACCGCAGCCAGCGACTGTCTCACTAGTCGTCCACTGCCTGACCGCAGCCAGCGACTGTCTCACTAGTCGTCCACCGCCTGACCGCAGCCAGCGACTGTCTCCACTGTGGCTACACCGACCGCAACCAGCGACTGTCTCACTAGTCGTCCACTGCCTGACCGCAGCCAGCGACTGTCTCACTAGTCGTCCACCGTCTGACCGCAGCCAGCGACTGTCTCACTAGTCGCCCACTGCCTGACCGCAGCCAGCGACTGTCTCACTAGTCGTCCACCGCCTGACCGCAACCAGCGACTGTCTCACTAGTCGCCCACTGCCTGACCGCAGCCAGCGACTGTCTCACTAGTCGCCCACTGCCTGACCGCAGCCAGCGACTGTCTCACTAGTCGCCCACTGCCTGACCGCAGCCAGCGACTGTCTCACTAGTCGCCCACTGCCTGACCGCAGCCAGCGACTGTCTCACTAGTCGCCCACTGCCTGACCGCAGCCAGCGACTGTCTCACTAGTCGCCCACTGCCTGACCGCAGCCAGCGACTGTATCACTAGTCGTCCACCGCCTGACCGCAGCCAGCGACTGTCTCCACTGTGGCTACACCGACCGCAACCAGCGACTGTCTCACTAGTCGCCCACTGCCTGACCGCAGCCAGCGACTGTCTCACTAGTCGCCCACTGCCTGACCGCACCACCGCAGCCAGCGACTGTCTCACTAGTCGCCCACTGCCTGACCGCAGCCAGCGACTGTATCACTAGTCGTCCACCGCCTGACCGCAGCCAGCGACTGTCTCCACTGTGGCTACACCGACCGCAACCAGCGACTGTCACTAGTCGTCCACCGCCTGACCGCAGCCAGCGACTGTCTCCACTGTGGCTACACCGACCGCAACCAGCGACTGTCACTAGTCGTCCACCGCCTGACCGCAGCCAGCGACTGTCTCACTAGTCGTCCACCGCCTGACCGCAGCCAGCGACTGTCTCACTAGTCGTCCACCGTCTGACCGCAGCCAGCGACTGTCTCCACTGTGGCTACACCGACCGCAACCAGCGACTGTCTCACTAGTCGTCCACCGCCTGACCGCAGCCAGCGACTGTCTCCACTATGGCTACACCGACCGCAACCACCGACTGTCTCACTAGTCGTCCATCGTCTGACCGCAGCCAGCGACTGTCTCACTCGTCGTCTACCGCCTGACCGCAGCCAGCGACTGTCTCCACTGTGGCTACACCGACCGCAGCCAGCGACTGTCTCCACTGTGGCTACACCGACCGCAACCAGCGACTGTCTCACTAGTCGTCCACCGTCTGACCGCAGCCAGCGACTGTCTCCACTGTGGCTACACCGACCGCAGCCAGCGACTGTCTCCACTGTGGCTACACCGACCGCAGCCAGCGACTGTCTCCACTGTGGCTACACCGACGCAACCACGACTCTCCCTAGTCGTCTACCCCCTGACCGCAGCCAGCGACTGTCTCCACTGTGGCTACACCGACCGCAGCCAGCGACTGTCTCCACTGTGGCTACACCGACCGCAGCCAGCGACTGTCTCCACTGTGGCTACACCGACCGCAGCCAGCGACTGTCTCCACTGTGGCTACACCGACCGCAGCCAGCGACTGTCTTCACTGTGGCTACACCGACCGCAGCCAGCGACTGTCTCCACTGTGGCTACACCGACCGCAGCCAGCGACTGTCTCCACTGTGGCTACACCGACCGCAGCCAGCGACTGTCTCCACTGTGGCTACACCGACCGCAGCCAGCGACTGTCTCCACTGTGGCTACACCGACCGCAGCCAGCGACTGTCTCCACTGTGGCTACACCGACCGCAGCCAGCGACTGTCTCCACTGTGGCTACACCGACCGCAGCCAGCGACTGTCTCCACTGTTACTTGGCTACACCGACCGCAGCCAGCGACTGTCTCCACTGTGGCTACACCGACCGCAGCCAGCGACTGTCTCCACTAGTGGCTACACCGTGACCGCAGCCAGCGACTGTCTCCACCAGTCGACCGCAGCCAGCGACTGTCTCCACTGTGGCTACACCGACCGCAGCCAGCGACTGTCTCCACTGTGGCTACACCGACCGCAGCCAGCGACTGTCTCCACTGTGGCTACACCGACCGCAGCCAGCGACTGTCTCCACTGTGGCTACACCGACCGCAGCCAGCGACTGTCTCCACTGTGGCTACACCGACCGCAGCCAGCGACTGTCTCCACCGTGGCTACACCGACCGCACGACAGACCGGCCGTGTGCATATCCGCTGCCGTAGACACTAATTGTACAGGCAGGATTGAAAACTGCGGATGGAAAACAGTGCTTCAACCGTGAAAAACAGTACAGAAGCATACTGCCCCGCAGATTGAACAATGAACAAGAAATGGAAAGTGTCAGTCACCCCTCCCCTCCCCTCCCTCCCTCGCTACTATCTTCTATTTCGTGGTGTGCCGGGCGGCTGCGAGCCGCTGGCGCGGGAACTGACCGCATGGCACGCAGTCCGACACGCTGAGCCAGGTCGACGTCGTGAGGCAGCAGGGTGGTGAACAGGTACTTGGCGAACGTGTGCAGCGGCACGGACTCTGGGTGGATGCCCTGGCCCAGACCGGAGGTGGGGCCGCCCTCCAGCAGCAGCACAGTCTGCCGCCGCAGCACCTGGACGGCGGCCGCGCGGGCAGAGTCAGAGACAGTCAGATTCGGTGGTAATTGGAGTCGACGTCACAGGCGGGCCAGGTACAGAGCCAGAGCTGGGGTCAGAGACGGAGAGGGAGTCGTTGTCGGCGACAAGGGTCCGTGGTAACCGAGAAAAGTCAGTGTTAGAGCGAGTGTTAGAGGCGGATTCAAACTTGGTGAATCAGCAGCAGCGACGGAGTCGGAGTCGGAGTTAACATCAGATACAACGGGCTGCCTGTCGGCATATTGTCAACATCAAGCACGGTGGCCAATGCAAACAACACCTGGGATGCACATCAGAATATGGCATGTACACACGGATGGGACGAGTCCAACTCGACAGCGGATCAAAAACCACCTGGGTCTCATAAGCATTAGATAAATCGCAAAGCCGTGAGGAAACTGCAATCAAGTATCTGCTCGCCAGACTCGGCACCTCTGCCCGCATACATACTGCGTGTTTGTTTGCCTGTATATTCTGACGAGTCCTGCATGACCATACCTGCCTCTGTATCCTGTACTGTTCTGCATGTTTACTTGCCTGCGTATTCTGTACTGTTCTGCGTGTTTACCTGCCTGCATGTCTACCTGCCGATATCTACTCCATATCTACCTGCCGACACCCGCTCTGTGTCTACCTGACGACACCCAGCCCCTGTCTACCTGCCGACATCTACCCTGAGCATTAGCGCATACGCTAGTTGCGGTGCCTGCGTCGCATGACAGCACCCACGCCATCTATACCATATCGAACGCACTACCGTCATGTTCCGGTCGCCTTGTTCACACTTCATACTTCACACTACAGACACCGCACCGCAGACGCCACAGAGCACCAACTCAACAATCGGGCACTGATCCCGATTGGGCTGGAACAAAGAGCTGCAACCAAGAGGTGATTTTTGTTCGATTTGTGACCATAAACATGGAAAAAACGTACACTTGTCAGAATATGAAGCCTCGATGAAGTCCCAGTGTGTCCCATGCCCCGACACGCGCCTGGCAATGGCGTCTCACTGCCAGCGAAGCCTGCCATCCACCCCCACACAGCAACAACAATGGCCGTCATCGAGCCATGCAGTGAGCCCGATACATTGCACAATAGCCATTCCAGTCAACATCATCTAAACAGCACGGTCTTTCAGCAACGTGAGGAGCAACACGTACAGCCACGAGCAGTCCGTCGGCCTCGATCTCAGTCAGCTTGGCGATGAGCCGCTCCTCCTGCTTGCACGCCTTCTCCTGGGCGTACAGGCCGACCGGCATGATGCGCTGCTGACCCAGACCGAGCAGGGCCGCCTCGACGGCCAGGGTGAGGTAGGTCTCGGACCTGTCTCGACAGGCCGGCACGACTACGTGGTGGTAGCGCGGCGGCGTCACGTTTGTGCCGTCCTCGCTGGACCCGGCCGGCTCTGTCGACACGCCCGTCAGGTCAGATCAGGTCAAGTAGTGGCAACGAGACTACTACCCGATGATAGTGTCGTCCTTGCTGAACTCGACCGGCTCTGTCAACAAAGCAGATCAGGTCAGGTCTGGTCAGGTCAGCGGTGCTAAACAGCCATACTACAGCAATAATGCACATTTATCAGCGGTCACTAATTGGTAGAGGCGTTATAGACGCTGAACCGGTCCGCCGCAGGGTGATGTCGAATGGGCTGGCTCTACCCACGACAGCGGGCCACACCGAGCCCGATACAATTGTGATACTCACTGAAGCCGATGCAGGCACGCTTCGGTGCATTCGGGGATAAAACGTATCTAGCCTGACAGGCGATGAGATGTGGTACCCCAGACGCTGGATATAACTGGACACTTGGTCACCACAACACCACTCACGAATACTGCATGGTACTGAACGCCACACGCTGGATATAACTGGACACTTGGTCACCACAACACCACTCACGAATACTGCATGGTACTGAACGCCACACGCTGGGACATGCCGAAAATCACGACCCGGACAAGGCTGGGCGAATGGAACCCGGGAGTGAAGGTTTGTAGCTGGGGAAAAGTGACACGGCTTCGTACCAGAAGTCATGGAAACACGGTCTCGCATCCGAGACCAAGTGGTCTCACACCCGAGGCCATGTAGTCTCACACCCGAGGCCAAGTGGTCTCACACCCGAGGCCAAGTGGTCTCACACCCGAGGCCAAGTGGTCTCACACCCGATGCCACGTGTTCTCACACCCGATGCAACGTGGTCCCACACCCGAGACCACGTGGTCTCGCACTGGAAGCCAGGTGGCTGGAGCTCAGGACACATGGTCCCCTGCCGGAGGCCAAGTAGCTGGAGCTAAGGAAACACAGCCCATACCGAAGGCCAGGTGGCTGGAGCTTTGAAAGCATAGCCCCGTACCGGAGGCCAGGTGGCTGGAGCTCAGGACACATGGTCCCCTGCCGGAGGCCAGGTGACCAGGACTACTAGCTGAGAAAGCTGGGCGGCAAGACCTCGCACCCGACACGGACAGGGGAACCGTCAGGCGGCCGCGGTACGGCCGGACGACAGAGCCTCATACCTGAGAAGTAGCAGCACCTGCCCACGCTGTCGGGCAGCACGGACGCCTCGGCCAGCGTGTCGAACAGAGCGCCGATCGGGTCCAGCGGATGGCCGATCCAGCCCTCCTGGCACACGTGCGTGGCCCGCTGCGACACACCCGAGTAGCTGCACCGACTCAGCACGTGCTCCTCGACGTCCCGCCAGCGCTGCTGCGCCTGAACCTGCGGCAGCCGCCACCGGACAGTTGACCCACCGGCGGGTGCGCCCTTCACACGCGCTCCGTGTCGCCACCAATCAGAACGTGTCTCGCGGTTAGCTAATTTGGGAGCGTTTAGCCGTATTCCGGTAGCGGAGCCGGACTCCGTTCCGCTTAATGTACAATTTTACCGCTGCAGAGCATAAGCATAGTCCCAAACTGTTTTGATCAATTCCTCCCTCCCTATTTTCGAGTCCCGATTTCCAGATTCAGAAAATTGACACCTTGACCTTTTAAAAGTGTAGATTACACCAGTAGAATTCGCTTCAGATGTCCAGTTTTGAAATCGGCACAATACATTCAGAGATCTCAGGGTAATGGGGGCGGAATCCGCTTCACCGACAGACTGAAGCCAAAACGAACCCCATCATTATAGGGTTAAGGGTTTATGGACAGCACCGACTATACAGCGCATATAAAAGGGACAACTTTCGTGGTGCCGGGTTATTATCGGCGGTCACACTACCAGTGGGTCCGAGGCCGCGTCAACAACCTGCGCTTCAGGTCACACATTAACCCCCGCAGTCGCCCGTGCACGGCACGTTCCCACCTGCCGCCATGACGGGGGATGGTGGTATCCCTTCCCCGGCGCTACCAAACGGAGAGCACAACCAGCACGGAACAAACAGCTGCATGCTCCGCGTGGCCACGGGATGAAGTCTGGGATTAATACTCAATTGGTATACGTCACACTTTGGATGGCTGATACCGTATGATTTTTTTAAAATGAAATGTTGAATATTAAATGTTAACTGTGTTGCCAAACATACAATTGTACGCTTAGTCGGATCATTTGTAAAACAATAGTAGATATCCACTTGAAATATTCAACGTAGTATTCCGCAGTTTCTTTTTAGATACCACCGATGTGTCATTGTTTCATTTTCTGGTCAAGTGGCAAATTAGGTCGAAGTGGTGACCTCGTTTTGTGAACTTTCGAAATGGTGCCCCAATAAACTTTTTGCGTAACTAGGGGTAACAAGGGGAGACAAATTTAACTTTATCATAAATATTTATCCCAGAATGACTCGGAATAAAAAAGTTGTCAGAGCTTATGTTATGTCAATGGGCCCGAATGATATAGGAATAGCTACTGACTCATGTAAGTAAATTAGATGCGTTGTTATCACCCTACTACATCTAGTATTGGCCAGCTGGGACAAACATGCGAAATTAATCGCCAATAATTCGCGATGTCTGCGAAACACAGCAGACATTTGTCCTCGTATGACGTCACAGATCAGTGACCAAACATGACGTCTTTAAATTTTAATACCACAAGATCGGCACAGGACTGCCCGTCAGCCACACCAAGCGGCTGCGATTTTGTCATCACGGACACTACGCCAGCACACTGACCCCCGGGAGCTGCAGCACCCCTCGCGTACGGCCGAGGGTTAGAGAGCCAAGCACGACCAGAAAACAATACGGTTTTACAACGGTCTCAGACTCCAGTAGATATGAGGGTGCACGTGCCGGCAGTGACTTCCACGCGTCGAAGTGTGGAGCCAACAGCAAGTGAGGACCATACCTGAGACAGCTTGAGAGTGCGCACTATGGAGGTAGCCAGCCTGAGCGCCTCCCTGGTGTATCCATGCGATCGCAGTGCATTGACACGGGCGCACGCGGTCGGCAAGTGCTCTGGAACCGACCGACAACTGGGGTCAACCCCTCGCTAGCCACCTACTACAGCCGAACAACAACAGAAGACAAACTTTCGCAAAGAAGATGATTCACATCGGAGTGGTTCAAGGCTACATGAGGCTGGTAACTTGTGAATGTCATGCCCAGCCATTAAGGGCCAAGACTGCAGAAGAACGCTTGGTTTTGATCAGTCGGTTTAACGAAACAATATCCACGGTACATACGTGTGGCTCACGCCCATGAAACATCCTGCATCACCAAAAACAAACGAGACTGATTAATTATTCATGGACTATAATTTTGTTCTCCATCTATATCAATCCCTTATTACCACTCCATCAATTACTCTTCTTTTTTACTTCCTGGCATTACTAAAACCATCATTTTATCGGGTCACACGCGGCTTGACAGCATCTGCCTCAACCAGCTGAAAACTGAGTGCGAAACAAACAGCCCTAATAGAAAGAAAATCCCACTAAGCGTATAGACTGCACCGAATAAATTTTCAGAACACACAAACAGTCGACAGTTGTGCAGCATCAGCTTACCTCCCATACTATAGGTTCTCAAAGGATGCATCTGGCGACTCATTGGTAACGGACGCGTCTCGGCACCGGCGTGTCGGCCGCGTCAGTCGGCCCCGACCGGGCTCCATGGCCGGGTCGAGCAGCGTGGTTGGATCGGCACCCACCCCACCAAAACAGCACAGATCCCACCAGAACAGCACGTACTCCATCAGAGCGGCATCCACACCACCGACGCGGCACACCCCCGTCAGAGCGGCACCCACTCCACCGGGGCGGTACCCGTCTCACCAGAGCAGTACCCGTCCCGCCAGAGCGGTCACACTCCGCCAGAGCGGTACCCACCTAACCGGGGCGGTACCCGTCTCACCAGAGCAGTACCCGTCTCACCAGAGCAGTACCCATCCCGCCAGAGTAGTCACATCCCACCAGAGCGGTACCCACCTAACCGGGGCGGTACCCGTCTCACCAGAGCAGTACCCGTCCCGCCAGAGCGGTCACACCCCGCCAGAGCGGTACCCACCTAACCGGGGCGGTACCCGTCTCACCAGAGCAGTACCCATCCCGCCAGAGTGGTCACACCCCGCCAGAGCGGTACCCATCCAACCGGGGCGGTACCCGTCTCACCAGAGCAGTACCCGTCCCGCCAGAGCGGTACCCACCTCACCGGAGCAGTACCCGTCCCACCAGAGCAGTCACATCCCACCAGAGCGGTCACACCACACTAGAGCGATCACACCCCACCAGAGCTGTACCCACCCACCAGAGCAGTACCCACCTCGCCAGAGCGGCTGTCCCTGCGAGTCAAAGCTGGCCGAGCTGCACTGGCGAGGCACGGGCGGCAGGTCATGTGCCAGGATGAGCCGCAGCTGCTCGTTCTCCCAGGTCAGGTAGGTGCCATCGATGGCCCTGCGGACAGAGGTCGCCGCGGCGGTCATGCGCCGACTGACGTGTGACGTCACACGTATACACGACGTCACACGTATGCATGAGGTCGCCAAAGCTACAGTAATGGCCCTGTCGATAAACGTGGCCGTGGCAGTCGTGCGAGGGCTGTCAGTGTGTCCTGAAACACGCCGTATGTACATGACGTCCCGCATCTGTCTGCCATCTTCACTATATAGTCACGCATGTCATTTTTCGTTGCCTGATGACCGGCCCCTTTATAGCCGATCCTGTGAAGAAATCATTCCCAGAGGCCGAGACCTCCTGCACGGTGAATCTAGTGGAAGGCTGCTAGTGGGCTCTGGTCCTCTTCTCCAACTCCGAAGGAATCCCGTAAACCGACCTTTGACAAGGTCAGTATTTTTCAAAATCTCCATCCGCTAGATATGTATGCCACAGGGCCGATTCGACAACCAGACCTCGGCTCGGACCCGGTTTTTACGTGCACGCCGGTCTACGTCTACAGTCTGCAGGTAGACATCCTGAAGTGAGCCGCGCACCACACCGGGCCCGCCGGCTGCCTGCCACCACGCCACCAGACCTGGTCACCCACCCACCTGTGAAAGACGGTGCGGGGTGTCTGGATGGAGTGCGACGACACCTGGAAGGGCGCTGGCGTGGCGGACGGGTCGTCCGCCATGGCTACGTCATCGTCAGAGCTGTCCTCGCTGGAACTGGTGCGGTCTTCCTGCGACAGCTGCCACTGCAAGCATCCAGAAATAGGAAGCGGTCATGTGCTGTGACTGGACGACTGCCGCCATCCAGCTGAGAACTGCTGTCGCGGGATACAGCACAACGCACACCCGCCATGTTGCCACAGGCATGGCGACTGCCGCCACCGGGTACACCAGTCCCAGGACTGCTGCTACTGGGTACACCCGTCCCGGGACTGCTGCCACTGGGTACACCCGTTCCGGGACTGTCGCCACTGGGTACACCCGTCCCGGGACTGTCGCCACTAGGTACACCCGTCCCGGGACTGCTGCCACTGGGTACACCCGTCCCGGGACTGTCGCCACTGGGTACACCCGTCCCGGGACTGCTGCCACTGGGTACACCCGTCCCGGGACTGCCGCCACTGTGTACACCCGTCCCGGGACTGCCGCCACTGGGTACACCCGTCCCGGGACTGCCGCCACTAGGTACACCCGTCCCGGGACTGCCGCCACTAGGTACACCCGTCCCGGGACTGCCGCCACTAGGTACACCCGTCCCGGGACCACCCGTCCCGGGACTGCTGCCACTGGGTACACCCGTCCCGGGACTGCCGCCACTAGGTACACCCGTCCCGGGACTGCTGCCACTGGGTACACCCGTCCCGGGACTGCCGCCACTGGTTACACCCGTCCCGGGACTGCCGCCACTGGGTACACCCGTCCCGGGACTGCCGCCACTGGGTACACCCGTCCCGGGACTGCCGCCACTGGTTACACCCGTCCCGGGACTGCCGCCACTGGGTACACCCGTCCCGGGACTGCCGCCACTGGGTACACACGTCCCGGGACTGCTGCCACTAGGTACACCCGTCCCGGGACTGCCGCCACTAGGTACACCCGTCCCGGGACTGCCGCCACTAGGTACACCCGTCCCGGGACTGCCGCCATTGGGTACACCCGTCCCGCGATCACCGATACCGTGCATTATCGGAAGGACACCGGTTTGTCCAGGTGGTCACAAGATGGGCACGGTTTCGGCTCCCTGTGGTGCTTATCTGCACCTGCGACATGTCATTACGGCTTCTACAGCGTGCCGTGTGTTATAATTTCCTCCACCCTACCCCAGCCCGCCCCTGCTCCCTCAAGGTAATATCATTTCTTTGGCATTGCTTTCTTTAATGACAGCTGCATTGTCCCTTATGCTACAGCTTCAATTAACTCGGATATGGATACAATTTCGGACGTTGATTCCACCAATATCACGCTGGTCTCTAGAGATAATCGAACCATGACGAGACAGCAATTGAAGTTACCCATCCATTCTTTCATCATATTATCGAACAAGAGCAGCGATATAACTGGGCCGTTTGCTGTAGACTCGCTCTGAACACTGACCATGGCCGCACATGGCTCCGCGTCTCGCGCCCATCTGTTCGTGGCGTCCCGCCACGCACAACGTATTGATTTTGGACCAAGGTCGGCTGTGGCCAAGCATAGTCGAGTCGACTGTCAGACCAGTCACAAGGCTGACGAACCGTGCAGTGAGTGTCACAAACTAGGCACATCTTTCACGGGCATTCACCGCCACCTCTTAAAAAATCGCCACGTCTAACGACACTCCAAAAACCGCTGACGTCTGGCTACATGAGCGCACAGCTGCACCGACCTGGATCGGATCGCCCCTCTCGGTCGGAGGCGCGCGCTGCGGTGACCTGTAGTCGGGGTCTTCCAGTGGACAAAACTCCACCTGTGCCCAGCGCCACAGCAACTCACGCCACCGCACCTTGTCCGACTTGGAGCTGATTGGACTCAGCGTCACACACACCCACAGCGCACCTGTAAGCAGCGTGCAATGGAAGAGTGACGTCAAAGCACGGGTGGAAGATGTAGTATCACAAGTGCTGCAGATGCTACACTAGCTTTTGCCCTGCAATACCATTTCACTAAATTTGCATTGTTTAACCTAATATGCAATACCAACTTTTTCGGTTCGGAAATACCAGCTTTCCACTTTGGAACATCAACTTTCCCAGTGATATTCCACCTATGCACCAAAGTATCGCTCCAAACCTTGGGGATTCACGCTATCAAATACGGATCATTGACAGAGAGGTGGCAGTCATTTACGATATATCATCGCTACGTGTTTTTTTTTAACACTACCGACACCCACCAACCAAACGTTGAAGAGTCCAGGGCGAATACTCCCAACCGAGCTAGTGCTCCCGACGGCTCGGTAACAGAATGGGAGCAACACGAGCTTTTGCTGGGTGGAGGGAGAGACGAACTCTTTCTAAGGAACTTTTCCAGGTAAAATGCGAAATTCTAGGTAGTGGCGAGAGAGGTAAGCACGAAAACCGCAATCACTGGTGGTTGCGATGGGAACATGAATTAGGGTACATCAGGAGAGGAGTGAAGGCGTGCATAAACGCCGCAACGCCTACCCGCCATTGGTCGCAAGGCCAGCACTCCACGAGTGCATGTACTAACCCAGCAACACAAAATCATGACCGCTTCGGTGTCTATTACGCGCATTTTACGCTGCTGAATTGCTATCCAACTGTCATTTACGCAGTCTAACATATCGATACCGTACCAATGGCACTGTGCAGTTTTGTGCCATGTTGCACTTTGTGCCACGCATAGCATGACACGGCGCATCACGTTCGCTACACAGCTGTGTGCCATGTGCATCGTGCATGTGCCAATGGACTGGCGGCGGCAACGGAGCCTAAAATCACCGACGGCAGATGCATGTTCTATGTATGGCGAAGCAGCCAGTCAGCTCGGGTTGTGGGCATCCGTCAGCCAGACGTGACGTGCACACCGGGTCAGTGTTGTCTGTCGCCGTGTCAGCCGGCGGCTCGGCGGCAGCACGACGCACGTACCGAGCTGGTCCCACAGCTGCCGACACCGGTCCTGCATGGGGTTGCCCTGCGACTTCCAGAGGATGAGCCGCGGGTCGGCCAGGAACTGCTCAGTCATCAGCAGCAGCAGTCGGGAGCCGTTCGAGTCGCGCGCCCGCAGCATCTCGCGCACCTGTCGGCGGTGTGTCCAGTTACCACCTACCGCTGCTGACCTGCATACAGTACAGAGTTACCACCTACCGCTGCTGACCTGCATACTGTACAGAGTTACCACCTACCGCTGTTGGCCTGACCTGCATACCGCCCGCAGCATCTCGCGCACCTGTCGGCGGTGTCCAGTTACCACCTACCGCTGCTGACCTGCATACAGCACACAGTTACCACCTACCGCTGTTGGCCTGACCTGCATACCGCCCGCAGCATCTCGCGCACCTGTCGACGGTGTGTCCAGTTACCACCTACCGCTGCTGACCGCATACAGAACACAGTTACCACCTACCGCTGTTGGCCTGACCTGCATACCGCCCGCAGCATCTCTCGCACCTGTCGACGGTGTCCAGTTACCACCTACCGTTGCCAACCTGCATACAGCACAAAGTTACCGCTTGCCACTGCTGACTTGCATACAGCACAGAGCTACCACCTGCCACTGCTGATCTGCATACAACACAGAGCGCTACCACCAACCGCTGTCGACCTGCATACGACACAGAGCTACCACCTACCGCTGTCCACCTACATATGGCACAGATTTACGAGGAACTTTGGCTGGGTGGAGCGACCACTGGTAGATGCGGGACTACCATCCAAGCCAACCAGACTCCGGATGTTCCCGAAAAGAAAACGAGTGAAAATAGCCATATAGTAAAATACTACATAGAATTGCACAGTCATCTGAACTCACCCTTAATTCGAAACTGGATTGTGATCGCTAAAATTTGGCACACTTAAGGAAGCACACAGGATTCGTGACGAGTTACCTCAGCGCGACTCATACCAGTAGCTGCACTGAGACTGTATGCAAGTAATTACCACCACGACCGTAAATTGTGCTGGCATCATCCGGAAAATATTGCTCTGCAGCCGAAGACGGCGTGACCACGGCCCGCTCCGCTGCGGAACAGCCGGCCTCCCTGCCAGCCGTTTACCGCACCAGGCGCCAAACAACACGCGCCGGCGGCCGGTCGTCAGCCACAGCCGCCGGCTCCACAGTGTGCCGCGCGCGGCCACCGTGCACGCTGACCGGCAGCAGAAGCGACACGTCTGCTACCGGCAGTCCAGAGAGCCTCAGGTGGTGTGGCGTCTCGTGGTGCTCCGGTGCGGCGTCTCGTGGTGCTCCGGTGCGGCGTCTCACAGTGCTCCGGTGCGGCGTCTCGTGGTGCTCCGGTGCGGCGTCTCGTGGTGCTCCGGTGCGGCGTCTCGTGGTGCTCCGGTGCGGCGTCTCGTGGTGCTCCGGTGCGGCGTCTCGTGGTGCTCCGGTGCGGCGTCTCAGTGCTCCGGTGCGGCGTCTCGTGGTGCTCCGGTGCGGCGTCTCAGTGCTCCGGTGCGGCGTCTCGTGGTGCTCCGGTGCGGCGTCTCGTGGTGCTCCGGTGCGGCGTCTCACAGTGCTCCGGTGCGGCGTCTCGTGGTGCTCCGGTGCGGCGTCTCGTGGTGCTCCGGTGCGGCGTCTCGTGGTGCTCCGGTGCGGCGTCTCAGTGCTCCGGTGCGGCGTCTCGTGGTGCTCCGGTGCGGCGTCTCGTGGTGCTCCGGTGCGGCGTCTCGTGGTGCTCCGGTGCGGCGTCTCGTGGTGCTCCGGTGCGGCGTCTCGCGGTGCTCCGGTGCGGCGTCTCGTGGTGCTCCGGTGCGGCATCTCGTGGTGCTCCGGTGCGGCGTCTCACGGTGTTCCGGTACAGCACACTGCACCGAAAATCACCCGATGGTATCGGTATTGTGGTGCTGGTATAGCCGGGGTGGTACCGGCGTCGACCGGTGGTACCGGCAACACAGTGACATTGGCATCGCTCGGTGACGTCGATGTCTTCACAGTGCCGATATCAGTCGGTGGCAGTGCACAGTGTATCAGGATGGCCGTGGTATCAGGATGGCAGTGGTATCTATATCGCCGTGCTGTCGGTATATCGCACGAGAGATGGACTACCGTTCGGAACGCATATGTGCAATCTTCCACAGTTCCACTGTCGACAATTTAATTGCCAGCACTTCGTTCGTTTGCGGAATAACTGTTTATTGGTGAAACGCATACGCGTGAACCTGTTCTCAGAAAAAAATGTGTGAACTGTTCTCCGGCTAAACCAACTGGAAGGGCTACACGATGTAGACATTTTCGCCGGCTTGTTCAGAGTGGCACAATTTCGACAGCGGCACATTTTCACAGCGGTCCTCTGGTGTTGAACACGAGACCTTCCCGTCGGCAGGCGTGAGTGTTTCCGTCGTTCCAACCTGGTGGCCTGAAAGCAATCAAACGGCGCAGCTTGGACACACAAGACGCCTGAGGTTAGCTGCACGCGGGTTACCTTGGCGAACATAGAGTTGAGCTGTTTGTTGGAGCTGCAGTAGCCGCCCTGGGACAGATACGATTTGACCTGCTCGCGGACCTGCTCCTCGTCCAAGTGCCAGCTGTTCTCGTCATCTGCGCCGGCGCCGGCTGTGGGGTCTGGCGCACCTGCAAGCACACTGACTGAGTCACACACCGACTCAGTCACACACCGACTGAGTCACACACCGACTGAGTCACACACCGACTGAGTCACACACCGACTGAGTCACACACCGACTGAGTCACATACCGACTCAGTCACACACCGACTGAGTCACACACCGACTGAGTCACATACCGACTGAGTCACACACCGACTGAGTCACACCGACTCAGCCACAACGACTCAGCCACACACAGACTGAGACACACCGACTGAGTCACACACCGACTGAGTCACACACCGACTGAGTCACACACCGACTGAGTCACATCACACACCGACTGAGTCACACACCGACTGAGTCACACACCACACACTGAGTCACACACCGACTGAGTCACACACCGACTGAGTCACACACCGACTGAGTCACACCGACTGAGTCACACACCGACTGAGTCACACACCGACTGAGTCACACACCGACTGAGTCACACACCGACTGAGTCACACACCGACTGAGTCACACACCGACTGAGTCACACACCGACTGAGTCACACACCGACTGAGTCACACACCGACTGAGTCACACACCGACTGAGTCACACACCGACTGAGTCACACACCGACTGAGTCACACACCGACTGAGTCACACACCGACTGAGTCACACACCGACTGAGTCACACACCGACTGAGTCACACACCGACTGAGTCACACACCGACTGAGTCACACACCGACTGAGTCACACACCGACTGAGTCACACACCGACTGAGTCACACACCGACTGAGTCACACACCGACTGAGTCACACACCGACTGAGTCACACACCGACTGAGTCACACACCGACTGAGTCACACACCGACTGAGTCACACACCGACTGAGTCACACACATGAGTCACACACCGACTGAGTCACACACCGACTGAGTCACACACCGACTGAGTCACACACCGACTGAGTCACACACCGACTGAGTCACACACCGACTAGTCACACACCGACTGAGTCACACACCGACTGAGTCACACCGACTGAGTCACACACCGACTGAGTCACACACCGACTGAGTCACACACCGACTGAGTCACACCACACGACTGAGTCACACACCGACTGAGTCACACACCGACTGAGTCACACACCGACTGAGTCACACACCGACTGAGTCACACACCGACTGAGTCACACACCGACTGAGTCACACACCGACTGAGTCACACACCGACTGAGTCACACACCGACTGAGTCACACACCGACTGAGTCACACCGACTGAGTCACACACCGACTGAGTCACACACCGACTGAGTCACACACCGACTGAGTCACACACCGACTGAGTCACACACCGACTGAGTCACACCGACTGAGTCACACACCGACTGAGTCACACCGACTGAGTCACACACCGACTGAGTCACACCGACTGAGTCACATACCGACTGAGTCACACACCGACTGAGTCACACACCGACACACACCGAGTCACACACCGACTGAGTCACACACCGACTGAGTCACACACCGACTGAGTCACACACCGACTGAGAGTCACACACCGACTGAGTCACACACCGACTGAGTCACACACCGACTGAGTCACACACCGAACACACGACTGAGTCACACACCGACTGAGTCACACACCGACTGAGTCACACCGACTACACACCGACTGAGTCACACACCGACTGAGTCACACACCGACTGAGTCACACACCGACTGACGAGTCACACACCGACTGAGTCACACACCGACTGAGTCACACACCGACTGAGTCACACACCGACTGAGTCACACACCGACTGAGTCACACACCGAGTCACACACCGACTGAGTCACACACCGACTGAGTCACACACCGACTGAGTCACACACCGACTGAGTCACACACCGACTGAGTCACACACCGACTGAGTCACACACCGACTGAGTCACACACCGACTGAGTCACACACCGACTGAGTCACACACCGACTGAGTCACACACCGACTGAGTCACACACCGACTGAGTCACACACCGACTGAGTCACACACCGACTGAGTCACACACCGACTGAGTCACACACCGACTGAGTCACACACCGACTGAGTCACACACCGACTGAGTCACACACCGACTGAGTCACACACCGACTGAGTCACACACCGACTGAGTCACACACCGACTGAGTCACACACCGACTGAGTCACACACCGACTGAGTCACACACCGACTGAGTCACACACCGACTGAGTCACACACCGACTGAGTCACACACCGACTGAGTCACACACCGACTGAGTCACACACCGACTCAGTCACACACCGACTGAGTCACACACCGACTGAGTCACACACCGACTGAGTCACACACCGACTGAGTCACACCGACTGAGTCACACACCGACTGAGTCACACACCGACTGAGTCACACACCGACTGAGTCACACACCGACTGAGTCACACACCGACTGAGTCACACACCGACTGAGTCACACACCGACTGAGTCACACACCGACTGAGTCACACACCGACTGAGTCACACACCGACTGAGTCACACACCGACTGAGTCACACACCGACTGAGTCACACACCGACTGAGTCACACACCGACTGAGTCACACACCGACTGAGTCACACACGACTGAGTCACACACCGACTGAGTCACACACCGACTGAGTCACACACCGACTGAGTCACACACCGACTGAGTCACCACACCGACTGAGTCACACACCGACTGAGTCACACACCGACTGAGTCACACACCGACTGAGTCACACACCGACTGAGTCACACACCGACTGAGTCACACACCGACTGAGTCACACACCGACTGAGTCACATACCGACTGAGTCACATACCGACTGAGTCACACACCGACTGAGTCACACACCGACTGAGTCACACACCGACTGAGTCACACACCGACTGAGTCACACCGACTGAGTCACACCGACTGAGTCACACACCGACTGAGTCACACACCGACTGAGTCACACTATCACGACTGAGTCACACACCGACTGAGTCACACACCGACTGAGTCACACACCGACATGAGTCACACACCGACTGAGTCACACACCGACTGAGTCACACACCGACTGAGTCACACACCGACTGAGTCACACACCGACTGAGTCACACACACGACTGAGTCACACACCGACTGAGTCACACACGACTGAGTCACACACCGACTGAGTCACACACGACTGAGTCACACACCGACTGAGTCACACACCGACTGAGTCACACACCGACTGAGTCACACACCGACTGAGTCACACACCGACTGAGTCACACACCGACTGAGTCACACACCGACTGAGTCACACACCGACTGAGTCACACACCGACTGAGTCACACACCGACTGAGTCACACACCGACTGAGTCACACACCGACTGAGTCACACACCGACTGAGTCACACACCGACTGAGTCACACACCGACTGAGTCACACACCGACTGAGTCACACACCGAAGTCACACACCGACTGAGTCACACACCGACTGAGTCACACACCGACTGAGTCACACCGACTGAGTCACACACCGACTGAGTCACACACCGACTGAGTCACACACCGACTGAGTCACACACCGACTGAGTCACACACCGACTGAGTCACACACCGACTGAGTCACACACCGACTGAGTCACACACCGACTGAGTCACACACCGACTGAGAGTCACACACCGACTGAGTCACACACCGACTGAGTCACACACCGACTGAGTCACACACCGACTGAGTCACACACCGACTGAGTCACACACCGACTGAGTCACACACCGACTGAGTCACACACCGACTGAGTCACACACCGACTGAGTCACACACCGACTGAGTCACACCGACTGAGTCACACACCGATGAGTCACACACCGACTGAGTCACACACCACTGAGTCACACACCGACTGAGTCACACACCGACTGAGTCACACCGACCCTGAGTCACACACCGACTGAGTCACACACCGACTGAGTCACACACCGACTGAGTCACACACCGACTGAGTCACACACCGACTGAGTCACACACCGACTGAGTCACACACCGACTGAGTCACACCGACCACTGAGTCACACACCGACTGAGTCACACACCGACTGAGTCAACGACGAGTCACACACCGACTGAGTCACACACCGACTGAGTCACACACCGACTGAGTCACACACCGACTGAGTCACACACCGACTGAGTCACACACCGACTGAGTCACACACCGACTGAGTCACACACCGACTGAGTCACACACCGACTGAGTCACACACCGACTGACACACCGACTGAGTCACACACCGACTGAGTCACACACCGACTGAGTCACACCGACTGAGTCACACACCGACTGAGTCACACACCGACTGAGTCACACACCGACTGAGTCACACACCGACTGAGTCACACACACACACCGACTGAGTCACACACCGACTGAGTCACACACCGACTGAGTCACACACCGACTGAGTCACACACCGACTGAGTCACACACCGACTGAGTCACACACCGACTGAGTCACACACCGACTGAGTCACACACCGACTGAGTCACACACCGACTGAGTCACACACCGACTGAGTCACACACCGACTGAGTCACACACCGACTGAGTCACACACCGACTGAGTCACACACCGACTGAGTCACACACCGACTGAGTCACACACCGACTGAGTCACACACCGACTGAGTCACACACCGACTGAGTCACACACCGACTGAGTCACACACCGACTGAGTCACACACCGACTGAGTCACACACCGACTGAGTCACACACCGACTGAGTCACACACCGACTGAGTCACACACCGACTGAGTCACACACCGACTGAGTCACACACCGACTGAGTCACACACCGACTGAGTCACACACCGACTGAGTCACACACCGACTGAGTCACACACCGACTGAGTCACACACCGACTGAGTCACACACCGACTGAGTCACACACCGACTGAGTCACACACCGACTGAGTCACACACCGACTGAGTCACACACCGACTGAGTCACACACCGACACACACCGACTGAGTCACACACCGACTGAGTCACACACCGACTGAGTCACACACCGACTGAGTCACACACCGACTGAGTCACACACCGACTGAGTCACACACCGACTGAGTCACACACCGACTGAGTCACACACCGACTGAGTCACACACCGACTGAGTCACACACCGACTGAGTCACACACCGACTGAGTCACACACCGACTGAGTCACACACCGACTGAGTCACACACCGACTGAGTCACACACCGACTCAAGAGTCACACACCGACTGAGTCACACACCGACTGAGTCACACACCGACTGAGTCACACACCGACTGAGTCACACACCGACTGAGTCACACACCGACTGAGTCACACACCGACTGAGTCACACACCGACTGAGTCACACACCGACTGAGTCACACACCGACTGAGTCACACACCGACTGAGTCACACACCGACTGAGTCACACACCGACTGAGTCACACACCGACTGAGTCACACACCGACTGAGTCACACACCGACTGAGTCACACCGACTGAGTCACACACCGACTGAGTCACACACCGACTGAGTCACACACCGACTGAGTCACACACCGACTGAGTCACACACCGACTGAGTCACACACCGACTGAGTCACACCGACTGAGTCACACACCGACTGAGTCACACCGACTGAGTCACACACCGACTGAGTCACACACCGACTGAGTCACACACCGACTGAGTCACACACCGACTGAGTCACACACCGACTGAGTCACACACCGACTGAGTCACACACCGACTGAGTCACACACCGACTGAGTCACACACCGACTGAGTCACACACCGACTGAGTCACACACCGACTGAGTCACACACCGACTGAGTCACACACCGACTGAGTCACACACCGACACACACCGACTGAGTCACACCGACTGAGTCACACACCGACTGAGTCACACACCGACTGAGTCACACACCGACTGAGTCACACACCGACTGAGTCACACACCGACTGAGTCACACACCGACTGAGTCACACACCGACTGAGTCACACACCGACTGAGTCACACACCGACTGAGTCACACACCGACTGAGTCACACACCGACTGAGTCACACACCGACTGAGTCACACCGACTGAGTCACACACCGACTGAGTCACACACCGACTGAGTCACACACCGACTGAGTCACACACCGACTGAGTCACACACCGACTGAGTCACACCAAGACACACCGACTGAGTCACACACCGACTGAGTCACACACCGACTGAGTCACACACCGACTGAGTCACACACCGACTGAGTCACACACCGACTAAAGAGTCACACCGACTGAGTCACACACCGACTGAGTGACACACCGACTGAGTCACACACCGACTGAGTCACACACCGACTGAGTCACACACCGACTGAGTCAAACACACCGACTGAGTCACACACCGACTGAGTCACACACCGACTGAGTCACACGACCATGAGTCACACCGACTGAGTCACACACCGACTGAGTCACACACCGACTGAGTCACACACCGACTGAGTCACACACCGACTGAGTCACACACCGACTGAGTCACACACCGACTGAGTCACACACCGACTGAGTCACACACCGACTGAGTCACACACCGACTGAGTCACATACCGACTGAGTCACACACCGACTGAGTCACATAACGACTGAGTCACACACCGACTGAGTCACACACCGACTGAGTCACACACCGACTGAGTCACACACCGACTGAGTCACACACCGACTGAGTCACACACCGACTGAGTCACACACCGACTGAGTCACACACCGACTGAGTCACACACCGACTGAGTCACACACCGACTGAGTCACACACCGACTGAGTCACATACCGACTGAGTCACACACCGACTGAGTCACACACCGACTGAGTCACACACCGACTGAGTCACACACACGACTGAGTCACACACCGACTGAGTCACACACCGACTGAGTCACACACCGACTGAGTCACACCGACTGAGTCACACACCGACTGAGTCACACACCGACTGAGTCACACACCGACTGAGTCACACACCGACTGAGTCACACACCGACTGAGTCACACACCGACTGAGTCACACACCGACTGAGTCACACACCGACTGAGTCACACACCGACTGAGTCACACACCGACTGAGTCACACACCGACTGAGTCACACACCGACTGAGTCACACACCGACTGAGTCACATACCGACTGAGTCACACACCACCAACGACTGAGTCACACACCGACTGAGTCACACACCGACTGAGTCACACACCGACTGAGTCACACACCGACTGAGTCACACACCGACTGAGTCACACACCGACTGAGTCACACACCGACTGAGTCACACACCGACTGAGTCACACACCGACTGAGTCACACACCGACTGAGTCACACACCGACTGAGTCACACACCGACTGAGTCACACACCGACTGAGTCACACACCGACTGAGTCACACACCGACTGAGTCACACACCGACTGAGTCACACACCGACTGAGTCACACACCGACTGAGTCACACCACACCGACTGAGTCACACACCGACTGAGTCACACACCGACTGAGTCACACACCGACTGAGTCACACACCGACTGAGTCACACACCGACTGAGTCACACACCGACTGAGTCACACACCGACTGAGTCACACACCGACTGAGTCACACACCGACTGAGTCACACACCGACTGAGTCACACACCGACTGAGTCACACACCGACTGAGTCACACACCGACTGAGTCACACACCGACTGAGTCACACCGACTGAGTCACACACCGACTGAGTCACACACCGACTGAGTCACACACCGACTGAGTCACACACCGACTGAGTCACACACCGACTGAGTCACACACCGACTGAGTCGGACCCTCGTACTAGTCCTACACACAGGCACAATCCGGAGCCAGCCACTGCAGCCATACCCTGTGGTAAACCCACCGGTCGTGACCCTCGTAATAGCCGGTACAACAGGCTCAGTCCGGAGCCAGCCACTGCAGCCATACCCTGTGGTAAACCCACCGGTCGTGACCCCTAAACGTAAGCACAACAGGCTCAGTCCGAGCCAGCCACTGCAGCCATACCCTGTGGTAAACCCACCGGTCGTGACCCTCGTAATAGCCGGTACAACAGGCTCAGTCCGGAGCCAGCCACTGCAGCCATACCCAGTGGAAACCCACCGGTCGTGACCCTCGTAATAGCCGGTACAACAGGCTCAGTCCGGAGCCAGCCACTGCAGCCATACCCTGTGGTAAACCCACCGGTCGTGACCCTCGTAATAGCCGGTACAACAGGCTCAGTCCGGAGCCAGCCACTGCAGCCATACCCTGTGGTAAACCCACCGGTCGTGACCCTCGTAATAGCCGGTACAACAGGCTCAGTCCGGAGCCAGCCACTGCAGCCATACCCTGTGGTAAACCCACCGGTCGTGACCCTCGTAATAGCCGGTACAACAGGCTCAGTCCGGAGCCAGCCACTGCAGCCATACCCTGTGGTAAACCCACCGGTCGTGACCCTCGTAATAGCCGGTACAACAGGCTCAGTCCGGAGCCAGCCACTGCAGCCATACCCTGTCGTAAACCCACCGGTACGGCCAGACTCGGTAACAGCCATGTCGATACACTCAGACCCTGTCACAAGCCCGCCGGTACAGCCGAACTTTGTCACATACCGCTAACTGCGCATATAGACTGACAACGCTCGGAAACAGTCGCCGAGAGACGAGCATCCTACCCTTGGACTTCTCACCCCTCAATTTCATTTCCAAGTAGTTAATACAGTTGCTTCGACTTCCCTAAGCTTGACCTACCACTGCAAACTTACTCCATTTTTTAGAGCAGATTTTCTTGAAACCATGTCTTCCCTCGCCGCTCCTGCATGCAAGCCCCCTCCCTCCACATGCACACACACACACACACACACACTGGAAAAATAGCTTCGTTTTGCTGCATATACAATTTTTTTCCGAATACCATCGACCACCGTTATACCGACTAAACTACTCGGAGCGTCGGAAAAAAATCCGGTCAATGTCCACAAAGAGACACGTCTCACTTCGGCTGCCTTTTTGCAGAGCGGCGAAATCGCCGCACTTCCTGTCGACGGGCTCTGCTGGCTCAACTCATTCAACTCATTCAATGCGCCCAATTACACCCGACGTGGATGCGCAGGCACGGTTCGCGGCGGGCCAGAGCTGCTCCCCCATAAACACACCTGACCGGCGTGAGAGACATTAGACTCGGACATTCCGCTGGTATAGCGCCCGTCCCGAGCAAACAGGACCCTTTCAAAACGCACCAGCTGCTGTCGGGAATAATCCAACAGAAACCGCGCGCCAGCCGATAACTTTTGAGCGGCGAGAATTCGCGCGGGGTCCGTCAACAATGGCACGGAGCCTGTGGCCAGAGCGCCCGCCGCGAATGCCGAGCGAAATCTCCATAACCTCGTCCCAGGATCGGCACACCACGCAGGTGTTGCCATACCTGGAGAGGGAGCAGGCGGTGTCATGCCTGGGGGAGCAGGCGGTGTCGTGCCTGAGGAGGGAGCATGCGGTGTCGTGCCTGAGGAGGGAGCAGGCGGTGTCGTGCCTGAGGAGGGAGCAGGCAGTGTCATGCCTGAGGAGGGAGCAGGCAGTGTCATGCCTGAGGGAGCAGGCGGTGTCATGCCTGAGGGAGCAGGCGGTGTCATGCCTGGGGAGGTAACATGCCTGAGGAAGCAGGCGGTGTCATGCCTGGGGGAGCAGGCGGTGTCATGCCTGGGGAGGTAACATGCCTGAGGGAGCAGGCGGTGTCATGCCTGGGGGAGCAGGCGGTGTCGTGCCTGAGGAGGGAGCATGCGGTGTCGTGCCTGAGGGAGCAGGCGGTGTCATGCCTGGGGAGGTAACATGCCTGAGGGAGCAGGCGGTGTCGTGCCTGAGGAGGGAGCATGCGGTGTCGTGCCTGAGGAGGGAGCAGGCGGTGTCATGCCTGAGGAGGGAGCAGGCGGGGTCATGCCTGAGGGGGCAGGCGGTGTCATGCCTGGGGAGGTAACATGCCTGAGGCTGGAGCAGGCGGTGTCATGCCTGATGAGGGCACAGGGGTGCCATGCCTGATGAGGGCGCAGGAGGTATCATGCCTGAGGATGGAGCAGGCGGTGTCATGCCTGAGGGAGCAGGCGGTGTCATGCCTGGGGGAGCAGGCGGTGTCATGCCTGAGGAAGGCACAGGAGGTGCCATGCCTGATGAGGGCGCAGGAGGTGTCATGCCTGATGAGGGAACATGCCTGAGGAGAGAGCGGGCGGTGCTACGCCTGGGGAGGGAGCATGCGTTGTCATGCCTGGGGAGGGAGCATGCAGTGTCATGCCTGAGGAGGGAGCAGGCGGAGTCATGCCTGGGGAGGGAGCATGCAGTGTCATGCCTGAGGAGGGAGCAGGCGGCGTCATATCTGAGGAGGGAGTGGATAGTGTCGCACCTCAGAAGGGAGGAAGGTTGGATTTATACTTTGGAATGTTGGATCTTGGAGGAAGACGTCTGGCGATCCAAGTCGCCTAGGGTGGTTTCATTTCTATTTCTGGGCAGCAGGAACTCATTTTTGTACTTTCCAATGAGTTCCTGTTAATTGTATCAAAGAGCAATGGGCCTTTATTGTCATTTCAAACATCACCATTTAATATCTCGGTAGGATCTGGATGTAAAAAAAAACCTAAGCTTTTTCAACCCTGGGAGGGAGCAGGCGATGTCAAATCCCATGAGCGGTGTGATATACGAGGGACGCAGGACCCGAGTTAGCCACACTGGGAGGCGCGCGTCTTCCATCCGGTTGATTCGGTGTGCTATCTGAGGGAGGCAGGAGGCGGGCACGCCACACCGGGAGGCGCGCACCTTGTATCCGGTTGATCTCGGACCGCTGTCGCAGGATCTCGTCGGCCAGTCTCTGCGCGGTGGGTAGCACCTCGGTGTGGTGCTCCGATATCAGGTACTGCGCGAACTTCTGCAGCTGCTGGCGGTCCATTTGGAACAGGGTCTCTGCAACCAACCACCCTGTGGTGACGTTCCGTCCACGTTCTCCCCACACGGCAGGTGTCCGGGCTTACGTTCCGCCCACACGGCAGGTGTCCGGGCTTACGTTCCGCCCACACGGCAGGTGTCCGGGCTTACGTTCCGCCCACACGGCAGGTGTCCGGGCTTACGTTCCGCCCACACGGCATGTGTCCGGGCTTACGTTCCGCCTACACGGCAGGCGTCCGGGCTTACGTTCTGCCCACACGGCAGGTGTCCGGGCTTACGTTCCGCCCACACGGCATGTGTCCGGGCTTACGTTCCGCCTACACGGCAGGCGTCCGGGCTTACGTTCCGCCCACACGGCAGGTGTCCGGGCTTACGTTCCGCCCACACGGCAGGTGTCCGGGCTTACGTTCCGCCTACACGGCAGGCGTCCGGGCTTACGTTCCGCCTACACGGCAGGCGTCCGGGCTTACGTTCTGCCCACACGGCAGGCGTCCGGGCTTACGTTCCGCCTACACGGCAGGCGTCCGGGCTTACGTTCTGCCCACACGGCAGGTGTCCGGGCTTACGTTCCGCCCACACGGCATGTGTCCGGGCTTACGTTCTGCCCACACGGCAGGTGTCCGGGCTTACGTTCCGCCTACACGGCAGGCGTCCGGGCTTACGTTCTGCCCACACGGCAGGCGTCCGGGCTTACGTTCCGCCCACACGGCATGTGTCCGGGCTTACGTTCTGCCCACACGGCAGGTGTCCGGGCTTACGTTCCGCCCACACGGCAGGTGTCCGGGCTTACGTTCCGCCCACACGGCATGTGTCCGGGCTTACGTTCCGCCCACACGGCAGGTGTCCGGGCTTACGTTCCGCCCACACGGCAGGTGTCCGGGCTTACGTTCCGCCCACACGGCAGGTGTCCGGGCTTACGTTCTGCCCACACGGCAGGTGTCCGGGCTTACGTTCCGCCTACACGGCAGGCGTCCGGGCTTACGTTCCGCCCACGAGGCAGGTGTCCGGGCTTACGTTCCGCCCACGAGGCAGGTGTCCGGGCTTACGTTCCGCCCACGAGGCAGGTGTCCGGGCTTACGTTCTGCCCACACGGCAGGTGTCCGGGCTTACGTTCCGCCTACACGGCAGGTGTCCGGGCTTTCTTCCAGGTGCTGTCACGCCGGAAGTCCGAAGAGGCTGAGTGTGAATTGTCATGAGAGCAGCACCAATCACTTGGTAGGGAATGACAGTTCTGTTCCGGCGTTTGGATGGCCACCGTAAGGGTTGCAACTCACGTTCAAGACCAACACGGATCAACGTGTGAGAGCCTCCAACAACATCGAATCTCCCAACTTACATGTGATATCGTACCCGATTGGTGCTCGTGATGCTTCACTGCTGCTCCCAACTACCAACCGGGAAAGCATAAGAAGTGAATGGAACTCCTAGGCATATTAACTCTTTGTAACCAGAAACCATTGCATGCACTTTTGTTGATGGTCTTGAATCGATGTCAAGAATGCTATAACGTTCCAGGAATGTGGACCATTCGATCGATAAGTAGAATATATCCTACGCGTATGCGGTATGGTTCTCGTTCGCATAGGCGATTTTTGCAACTTAATGGCATACTTGCTTGAGATTACTTGCCCTTCTCAGAAAATCTGCTCTTCATCTAAAATCGCAGCGGACTGCCTGATGGAAGTTTTATCCTTACAAATTATGGGCCTGATCAGATCGAAAGATCAGGATCGCTCACAAGGGATATTACCGCCAAAGCAATGCCTGTCGGAGTCCATCTGGCGACATGTGTCTACGGAAAATGTGTTTGGTGTCGCGCGGCCCGAACTCACGACTCCGGCATCTGAACTCCTCCCGCCTGACGGTGGATCAGGTCAGTTCACCACTCGGGTCACCAAGTGATCTCTGACAACAGGCGACTTTGATGCGGAAGTATCATTGGTGACTTTCAGGTGAAGTCTGAAGCTAAATGTTAGCAAAAGTCGGCCAGCGGTAACCTAAGATGGCCTCTATTCTGGACATCTTGGACAGACAACACGTGGTGCATAAGCTGGCCTCTATTCTGGAGATATTGGACAGACAACACTTGGTACCTTAGCTAGCCTCTATTCTGGACATTTTAGACAACGCATGGTACCTAAGCTGGTCTCTATTATAGACATATTGGACAAACATGTGGCACCTAAGCTAGTCTGTATTCTGAACAGCTTGAACAGACATGTGGCACCTAAGCTGGCCTCTATTCTGGGCATCTTGGACAAACATGTGGCACCTAAGCTGGCTTCTATTCTGGACATCTTGGACAGACATGTGGTACCTAAGCTGGCCTCTATTCTTGAAATCTTGGACAGACATGTGGCACCCAAGCTGGCCTCTATTCTGGACATCTTGGACAGACATGTGGCACTTAAGCTGTGATCTATTCTGGACATCTTGGACAGACAACATTAGTTGGCTTCTATTCGGGACAGCTTGGAAAGACAACACGTGGTACCTAAGCTAGCCTTTATTCTGAACAGCTTGAACAGACATGTGGCACCTAAGCTGGCCTCTATTCTGGACATCTTGGACAGACAACAAGTGGTGCCAAAGCTGGCCTCTATTCTGGACATCTTGGACAGACAACATGTGGTACCTAAGCTGGCCTCTATTCTGGACATCTTGGACAGACAACATGTGGTACCTAAGCTAGCCTCTATTCTGGACATCTTGGACAGACGTGCGGTCGGAGCCTCCAAATCAGCCCATACTCTCAATGGTCTACATTCACTTTGCTGAATAGCTGGAAGCATCCGGCAAAGGTCACATCGAGATTCATCTGAAGTAAAGTTGGGCGCTTGATTTGAATTCAGCACTGCGAACTACTACCAAATGTAAAGCATCGGAAGGTTTTTCCGGAACAACCCGGGATCACCTTTGAAAGGTCACTGATCTTTCCAAGGTAGTCCAAGGCCACTGACCGGGGACTACATGAACAGATGGTCACACACTAAATGATCGTGATCCCACATTCAATCCAGGGAGCCACCAAACAGGATGCATCAATGATGGGGAAACATGTATGGTGGCAGAACATCAAAAGTATCATGTCTGGAAAAGTAACGCCCTTTCTACATAATCTTGTAGACCAGCTACACGGTGCTCCAACACGATAACGTTACACCTGAAAGACTTGAGGTGCCGTAACCACCGCAGGTGGAGCAAAGAGTAAGGCCACAGGTGGGCGCCGGTCTCCGGAAAAAAAAACAGGATTTTACTTCGCGCAGCGTACAGTGATCAGCGTGTAATCCGCCGATCACTATCGAAAGTGAGCGGTAGGTTTTGGAGTTTGGCTACGGCTCCTCAGATGGCTTAGGATTTTACATGCATGGCTACAACTGTACTATTGGCGCCACAAAGAGCTTGGCAGTCAGGCTAGGCATCCTGGCACCTGAACATCTTGCAAAGGTATACTGTTTTCCACCACACCTAGGTATATACCAGGGCTGCTAATGCGGAATTCAATACAACCTGAAAATTACGGAAGGGCTTTTGTTTAATACAACGAAGAATGGCTCTTAGATGCTCCTGGGTTTTAGACATTGCGTGTAAAGAAAATATACGACCTTCAATATACCAGGAGGTGCTGAGTTGACATAAAAAGTAACGTTAAAGATTATACTTTATTTCTCAACGCTTCGGCCAGGGGCCATCGTCAGGAGTGATACAAAATGTCAAGCTTAACAATTGAAAAAGAAGCACGCGGGAAAAAAGCGTGCAAAAAGACACGAGGAATGCAGAAAAGCCTCCTCAGTGGTGCAGACACTAACATGGAACACAGCGACACCAACACAAACTTCAAAGTAGACATTCTAGCAACAGCCAGGGACAACGCTGATCTGAAGGTTCTCGAATCTCTACATATACGTAATCTACACGCAAACGACGTCTTGGTATATCACATAAAATTACATAAACATAAATTATATTTTATGTATTACGCGTTATATTGGATATATGTATATATATATGTGAGTGAGTGTATGCATCGATATGTATATGGACCATCGGCTCGGGCTTCCTCAGAGTATTCCATCTTGACATAGTTTGTTTCTGGTTTGGAGTTTCTTTGAGTGTCTGCACCACTGAGGAGGCTTTTCGTCATTCCACGTGTCTTTTTGCACGCTTTTTTCCCGCGTGCTTCTTTTTCAATTGTTAAGCTTGACATTTTTTTATCACTCCTGACGATGGCCCCTGGCCGAAACGTTGAGAAATAAAGTATAATCTTTAACGTTACTTTTGATGTCAACTCAGCACCTCCTGGTATATTGAAGGTCGTATATTTTCTTTACACGGAAGGGCTTTTGGTTGACACAGAACGGCTAAAGCTAAAATACGACGCACCACAAGCCGTGCCTTGGATTCCTTACCTGCAAATAGATTGCACAGGACGGTTTACTAAACTTACATTTTGCTTGCCAAGATAAAATAATCTAGTGGAATGTGTCAGGGGGCGGATTTACGGGGTCGCAGCCTATCCCAAGCAGACCAAGGCGGTGAAAACACTGCCCAACACCCACTCGTGTGACTACATTCTCGGCGGCAGGATCTCCACCAGGCGCTTACCGCGTGGCCAAGTCTCCCACGGCCGGTACGCTGGTGTGGCGCGGAGTCTTTGGCCAGCTGACAGGCTAAATGCGAGTATGTGAACCGATTCGGAAGCTACAGATCCCCGACAGTGGAGGTCAACACTGATCAGCGACCGAACAATTGAACTAACTAGCCAGTAAGAATTCGAGAGAGAAAAAACGTATGAAACTCTAGGTTTGTCAGAGTACTTTGTATATTATACCTGGAGATTTCCTTGTTTTCTTTCCTTGCAATTTGATTTGCATGCTGTTGCACAATAATTTCACCTCCGATGCCCTAGTTCATCAGATTACTCCAATTTTGTGTGTCGATACACCGAAACACATTTAGTCACCACTGTCTTCAGCTGGAAACTTTTCTTCAAACACTCGTTTCCATTTCCGGTGTGATCCTACCACCTCTCACCCTGCTATCCTGCTCCTGCTCTCACTCCTGCTAAGAAGGTTCGGGCGAGTAACTAATTTGGCAGCCAAACCAGCCAGACTAACTGGGTCTAATAAAAAGCTATCGCCCATCATACGTCTCGAACCATATTCGAAATTCCCTAATTCAGACGGCTTCGAAAACAACCACATATATTGCTCCGAATCAATTTGGCTTCCCGTCTCTGCAACCTCTAGCTATTTTGAGCGTTTCATTCTGGTTCCGGTGATTAGTTCCATTCGTGGGCCACTAATCCCTGCAAAAGTGGCTGTCTCAGAGCTGAGAGTCACCAGGGAGGGGTTCGGTAGCTCAACCGAAGCCACTTGACCTGAACGCACCCGGGCGGATGACCCTTCATCCAATCCACAAGCGCAGACTAGCGTTACACTCTCGGTCAGAGTTAAACACGACTGCCGTCGGCCTGCGATGCTGTCTGGCCAGTGACATTCCAACATCGCAATGCAACGGAAATGTAGGGATCGGCAGTAGTGCACAGTCGCCCAACTTCGTCGCAAGAGAAACTGTCGCGAAATATAGCGAATGCTGAAAGGGTTTAAAACAGTGAGCATTACCCTTGCAACTTGTATATGCCCGTGGTCAGAAGAAACCATTGTTATTTTCTGTTATGATGATTCCATCCTCGTACATTCCTCGATATCGGTACGTTTCGTTGGCCACTGGAAGTCACGTGCTCACCAGATATGGGTACCCGTAACTTGACCGACTCGGCGTTTCTGATCCGGTACAGCGACAGTGCCACCACGTGCTTGCACCAGAAGATGTCGCGAGTCTCACAGGTGCATGTGACCGACGTAATTTTACACCTGAAACGAGCGAACATGGTTTGACACCCAACAGGAGTGAGATGCAGCTTTGCACTGGGAACGAGGCAGATATGATTTGACACCTTACACGAATGAGATGCAACCTTACACTGGGAACGGGGCAAACATGGCTTGGCATCTAACAGGAGTAAAATGCAACTTTACACTGGAAACGGGGCAGGCGTGGCTTGGCACCTAACAGGAATAAGATTCACCTTTACACTGGAAACGACGTGGCCATCATATTACACCTGAAATGTCACATGCAAAATACACCTGAAACGGAGTGTCGTATGCACCTTTACACCTGGAGCAACATAACAGACGCAATTTTACACCTGGGGCGACATGGCAGATGCAATATGACATCTGAAACGGTGTATGCGTGATGCAATTTGAAGCTGAAACAACGTCACATAACTGATCTTGCACGTGAATCGATATACAGACGTGGTTTGACGTATGCAGTCGCTTCACAGATGTCACGTCACACCTGGAATAGTGGCATTCATGAAATGATATACCTGAACAGCACCACACGAGTGGCGCAGTGTACATCTCACACCTGGGAAGCGTCAGATATGATATACCTGAACAGCACCACACGAGTGGCGCAGTGTACATCTCACACCTGGGAAGCGTCAGATATGATATACCTGAACAGCACCACACGAGTGGCGCAGTGTACATCTCACACCTGGGAAGCGTCAGATATGATATACCTGAACAGCACCACAGAGGGCAGTGTACATCTCACACCTGAAATATACCAAGCACCCGTAGATAGATATGATATACCTGAACAGCACCACACGAGTGGCGCAGTGTACAGCCCACACCTGGGAAGCGTCAGATATGATATACCTGAACAGCACCACACGAGTGGCACCACACCTGGGAAGCGTCAGATATGATATACCTGAACAGCACCACACGAGTGGCGCAGTGTACAGCCCACACCTGGGAAGCGTCAGATATGATATACCTGAACAGCACCACACGAGTGGCGCAGTGTACAGCTCACACCTGAGAAGCGTCAGATATGATATACCTGAACAGCACCACACGAGTGGCGCAGTGTACAGCCCACACCTGGGAAGCGTCAGATATGCTCACTCTCGGCCAGACACCGAACATCCATAAACAATAATTATTTAGATCGCATGAACGTAGTAAATAGGAACGTGCTGATGAATTTAAGTGTGTCTTTTTGTCAGATAATAAACATCTATGACCGATTTGTTGTGCACCCAAAATATTGACTCTGTTCTTAATAGTGTGGTATATCTATATACATCCAAACAGTGTATGGTACGCGGTGCGGGTCGGGTGACGGCGCATGACAGATCGCACGAGAACCCGACCCCCACCATCCACGCTTTTACGGGGTAGTGGTCGAATGTGTAGACGCGGAGACACGAAACCTTCAGTACCTTCGCATACATCCCTTGTGCATATATCGTACAAACTTTTTACAAGTTTCACGAACATTCACGACCCCATCGATCTGATACAAAGTCGCCGGTGGAGCAATCAAAATCTGCGGCGGAAAAAACATGTTGGATTTGTGCACTGAAAGGCCGACCCGAAAGAGTAATGTCAATGCGCATCAGAGCAAAGGAGAGATTAGTAGCACATCCAAGATTTCTGAATTAAAGTTCCGTACCACAAAGTAAGCGTTGTTGAAGCGACTGGTGAACATCAGACCTCATGGTTATTTTCCCCGATTCACACGACAACGATCCAGTTCTTCGCAAATTTGGGGCCCCAAAGCATCACGAAGTGGGGTACAATACCCCACCCCATCCCGTTGCCATACCTGGTGCTACAGATAGGAAGCTACAAACAATTTCTTCGGAAATTGTCAAAATAGTTTCGCCTTAATATTCGTGTTAAAGCATTCATGCTAAATAATTTGTATCACGTCTCTATTCCCTCCTGAAAATGCACGTACAGCTGTTCTTCCCACGGATATAGGAGTCATGCCTAAACAATGTAAATATCGCTAGGCCAGTCTCTGTCTGGTAGCACCGAGTGCTAATTACTCAGTAATCCCTATCTGCAACCTGCCGTGATGCTGGCTGATTCTGCCCAATCAGCCAAGTGTTTGACGATAAGTTAGCCGAACAATGCCCTCTTGGCTATCTCCCATCAGCGGTGCGGCTCATTTATGTTGGTCGGGCCGGTAAGACCGGCCACGAACTCTGAAGCCTGCGCCGTTCTGACCAGCTGCTGCGATTAGCACGTCCCACTGCAGCAAACTGCACAGTGCACATCCCGGACAGGGAAGAGGTGGACGAGATCGGGCTTCCTGTTGTCGTAAACCGGTGCGTGGTCGATCTGCATGCGCGCGCGCGCGCGCGCGCGTGCGTGCGTGTGCGTGCGTGTGTGTGTGTGTGTGTGTGTGTGCGCGTGTGTGTGTCATTCGTGAAAAATCCCGCCGCGCCGCTATTTTTGTATGTCTTGATTGAGTGAGACGACACGTTTCTCTCACCTGTCAAAGCTGACGGACACTTTGTACTGTTTATCGGGCTCCGCGGTGTAGCCGGAGGTCAGCGGCAGCGACGGCTTAGACGACACCATCCCGCTCAGATGGAAACCTGGGGCACAATGCGGCGGTCAGCAACAGGGGCGTCCCCAGCACAGCCAACAGAGAGTACGCCCGGCACGGGCAACAGTGGCGCACGCACTGGTGGCACGTTCATACATGGGCGCAGCCGCACCATAGTCATTGACAATTGTCCGGTTCAATGGTTTAAATCACACGTGTAGTAGCGATTTTGAAGTACGTAGGGTCGGATGCAGATTTCGAGCATCTTTCACCCCACATATTTGTGTGCATTGTCTTCACCATCGCCGGGCCGGGGGCGGGGGGTCTCGTCGAGAGCCCATCCCCCGGGTTTTTCTGGGATATTGATCGAATGAGCATACGCAGAGGCCCAAAGTATCCAATAGCTTTCTATACATCTCTTTTGCATATGTCGTACAAAATGCAGGCCTAGGTTATGAAAAGGCGTTGACCTGGGATGTATTAAGGTGAGAAAAGTTCCAGTCTTCAGAGTAACGCCATTCGGAGTAGTTCCAATAAATAAGGATCAAACTGAGATCGTGCTGTCCTTTCATCAAGACGAACAACTTGCTATCTCGAAATGCTGAATTAAGTTCAATGTTACTGATCCAAGGTCAGGTCAATTGTCGCCTTTTTACCGCAATCACCGCGGAAATTTTAACCAGGGGATAATTTTTTTTTTGCAGGCCGAAGATTCTAAAGAGCATGTAAGAAACATTCTGGGTTAGGGTGTGAGCCAAAGGTCAATGGCACCAGGTTAGGTCAAGTTCGCCATCTCACGGAGAATGCTGCTGTTCCTCGGTATCTGAATTCAGTTTCAGCGCCAACTGGTGCGACATGACATTGTATGGCCAACCTGGCCTGAGATGACCTGACCTAGTGTGATATGACCTTCTTTTACCTAATTTGATCTTCCTTCAGAATTACTTTCAAAGCAGGGTACGCTCAGGCGAAAGCTGATATGAATTCTTTATCAATATTATAGATATATATATATATATATATATATATATATATATATATATATATATATATATATATATATATATATATATATATATATTACCCTAGCATGACCTGACGTCAGGGTATATGGTCAGAAGCTGGACAGTTTACAAAAATGCTTCAATATCATATCAGTCCCTCTTAGAACACAATTTCATACTTGACAAGTGATGTGCCTGGAATATCCAAGCTTGAGCTGACTTAACCCGACCATACGAAGTGGCCCGACCTGACCTTAGGATTTTCTGGTATCAAGAGATGTACACATTTTGCTTGAATAGTTCTGTTGAAAGAACCAGAGACATATATTCTCAAATTTTGGCATGCTATTCCCAGGGATAAAGGTCACGTCACTGGGTTGACCTATTATGACCTTTGACCTCAACAGTCAAAAAAGCAAACAGTCCAGACATCAATCATATACACTCCACCAGAATTCCGTTGCGTAAAATTCAGATGCTAGTCCCAACTCGGATCTGCGAAGTGTCCCTTCCCAGCTCTCTTCAGTAACGCCAGCGACGTATTCTCTAGCCGACGTCGAATAACACGTGCATCGCAGAGTTCATCAGCGCGGTAGATAAAAGTGCGCCGAGCATGTCATTGGGGGATGGGAAATGTTGGTTTTCAAACCATTGAGAGGTACGGCCAAGGTGAGCAACGGGGTGGGGTGGGGTGGGGGAGGGGGATTTCAGCGTCTCAGTCATTTAATAAGCCGTTCATGTAAATGAACTGTTCTTTCAAAGAATTTTGGAAGCAGACTATCAAGCAAGTGGGGCATAATAACATCACAGGGCTTCTAAGACTGACAAGTTCCAGGGAACTTCGTTATGTGCATGCGCTAAGAGAGCGTTTGGCTCCTCCGAAAATCCTGCAACTTTCAAGACATCCAAAATGGCGGGTGGCTGGATGTGCCACCGAGCTCCTCCCCCGGCCAGGTTCTGGCTCCTCCCCCGGCCAGGTTCTGGCTCCTTCTCAGCCAGGTTCTGGCTCCTCCCCCGGGCAGGTTCTGGCTCCTTCCCCAGCCAGGTTCTGGCTCCTCCCCCGGCCAGGTTCTGGCTCCTTCTCCGGCCAGGTTCCGACTCCCGCCCTGGCCAGGCTCTGCATCCGCCTGCAATTGCTGGGCGGGATTGTTGGGGCATTGTTGGAACCCGCGGCCGTTGCCCACTGGTTGGCCTCAGTTACCATGTCACAGAGGCCAGAGCCGAGTTTAAGGCTGCCTCATGGGATGGAAAGCTGGGGATCCTGAAGGCGAGGCACCCGCCAGTGGTGAATTTCCAACTGGGGAACTATCGGAGTGGTTAGCATCCACTGAAGATGAAGAGGAGCCTCCTGCTTCACGCATGATTTCCCGAATTAACGGAGCGCTGCTCCACTCTGCTTCTCCAACCCTGGCTTCCACGCACTCGAAAGATACACCTACGCACTGAACCTTCATTTACGGGAACGATCAGTATTTTCATTTTTGACAGCCCTCCATGCCATGCATTCCTTTGAGGAGCGAACTAGCGGATCCAACGGGAAGGAAAGGGCCACTTTTCCCTCTTGAAGGCTCACAACAGAGGTTCGAAATACAGGAAAGCACACCATGTCATAGCAGGGGTGGGGGTAGGGGAGCTCGAGGGAAATTACTGGGAGGGTTCAGCAATGCATTGCTGGTGAAAGCACATAGCTGGGTTTATGTATGCGGCACCACGCTAAACTCTATGGTCATTTCACGGATCAGTCTAAAATTGCGAGCAGAGGGACAGCCAAGAGGTGGAGCCACTGATTAAGAGGGCTCGATCCTCTCCAAAGGATGGGTCCTGGCACTTGAATATCCTATGCATGGCAGCCAAGGTTCTGTTCCTCGGTCCTCTTCGTCCCTAATTCGTCAGGACTGTAGAAGCGCTGTAGGGAGAGGCTAATTCAATATATATCCGTGCATTTAGACAATGGTCCCAAACCGCCCGAGGAGATGATCTCATTACCGTCCCCCATCTTCCAGTCTGCATCCTCCCCTGTTTGAGACCCAGACAACCAGACGAAAGCCGTCCCTGGAAAGGATGAAAACATGGTATAAACAGAGCAGTTCGCCGTAGCGGGAAGACCCGAACCCCCGTCTGCCCTCCCCATGTCGTAGAGCGTCCAAGCTCCACTCGATATAGTAAGTGTTGGGTATCCGTAAGGGTGTTATTCGCACGCATACTAGTAGCGAATCGCCGCTGAGCAGTCGGCGGTACGGTTGGAGGAGACGGCGGCGGCAGCGAACGAGTGGGTTTGTTTTGGTTGACGACGGTCGTGGGGGAGGGAGGATCACAGCTGACCGACGAGACCTAGTCAAGGCCGCACAGGTGCTCGAACAGACAAGCTTGGTAACAGACCTCGTGGAGCGGGAACTTACTTCCTCGTGCCTGGCGTTCGTAGCGCTCGCCACGCTGATCGCATTGAACATGTTCCCAGAACAATCGGACGTGTTTTCCTGAAGTTTCGTGAAGCGAGACCGTGACTTTCCTCGTCTGGCGATAAGATAGCGATATCAACTTAATCAGTGGGTATAAGAATAGTTTTAAAATTCAAACATTTTCAATCGTATGCTGGCAAAGGCGCAGCAAAGAGGGGGGGGGGGCCGAAGCTCTCGGAACTCTCCTTGGCTCTTAGGTGGCTCTGTTCATCCCTCAGTGCTCCTCCCAGGCTTCAGGGGCATCACAGTCCGATCCGCTCTACCCCTGATAGGACCTTCCCAGTCATCGATAGTCTTTCGGGCCAGCAAGGACATTCTAACTCTGAAACCGGCTCTCAGTATTCAGTATTCGCCGGCTCAGGGACCCTCTTTCACGGCTCAGGTGATTCCCCTTTCGGTCGGAGTCCCCTCTTCAAAAGCTTCGGCCTCTATCGTGCAAGGAGCTCCATGTGCGGTTTCGACCCCCCATCGCCCAGAGGCCCTTCACACCAGCTCTGGGCCCTCTCCGACGGCCCGGAGTCCTCTCCGTCGGCGCAGGGGCCCTTTTTAGTGATCAAGGGCCCCCTCTGTCAGGTCGGAGGCCCTCTTTCAACAGCTTGGACCCGCTCCATCAGGCCAAGGATCCTGGTACGACTTGGGCCTCACCCGTCGGCCCAAGAGCCCATTCTGATGGCCCAAGCTCCTCTCCGGCAACTAAGGCCCCTCCGTCGTCTCAGGGACATTCTTCGACGACCCAGGACCTTTTCCGGAAGCCAGAGACCCCTTTTCAAACGCTTTGGCCTTGTCCATCAGGTCAGGGGCCCTTTCTTCAGCTTGGGCTCCGCCAACAACCTAGGGACCCTTCGTATTAGCTCGGGGCCCTCCCAGTCAATCCGAGAGCTCTTCCAACTATCCCGAGCACCATCCATCGATCTAGAAGTATGTCACGTTATCCCAGCCAAGGTCCCTCAATGTCTTCCTGAGTGCACTCTCCGTTGACTCGGGGCCATCTTCATCAGCCCGGGAACCTTTCTGTCAGCCCGGGCCCCTTTATCGGTCTAGGGTCCCTAGACCCTACAAAACCGTAATTTCGCGAATTGTTCGTGGAGATGCAGATTGTCGCCAAACTATTGCCAGCATGATTAATAAAAGGATGAACATTTGTGAAATTGAAGACGGTTACAGCTTTGTGAAGTTTTCATTGAATTATTTCCATAAAATTTAGCCACCATAATTTTGCGACGATAAAAAAACGCAGAAGGCCACTGTCCCAAATTCAAAACTCATACCCGGACGCCTATGCATCAGAGTTTATGTGTGTCGAACTGAATATCGCCGGTACCTAAACATTTGTGTTGGTTTTGTTTTAGTAGCTATCTAGTGTTCTTCGTTTTGATTTCGATTTTGAAAATACCCAGAACACATCCTTTTGTGGGCACGGCCACGCCCGTGTACAGTCAGGATTCCGCAACTTGTGCAGGCTGCGGGGTGTGAATGCGTACGGTTTGACGCTTAATTAATTGCTGAAAAATGCCTGTTCATGGTGATGGGGCACATATTGTTCAGCTGTAATGTGGCTATTTTTGGCACACACCCGAACGTGTTGAAGGCTGGAGGTGCCTAGGGAGGGGGGGGGGGAGGCAGATGCAAAGAAACGCGGCCTGGAGAAAACTTCTCCAGCAGTATTGCTGCGGCAACAACTTCCGTGGATTTCCGCAGTCGCTCGGTAAAAGCGTGATTGTCCTACATTACCTGGGTGCGAAATTATAAGTTAATGAGAGGGTGTAAAATGGAAGCGCCCCTGTCAGCGGTTCACGCTGATGTTTTTTCTGCAAAAGGAAACTTCCCCAACTCTTAGGATTTCTGGTATAGTTTCAAATCGGCCTCTTAGCCAACGCCCCACTCTCTCGATCGTTCTTTTGATTGCTCGTTTATTCCCACCTAATCGTAAAGATTCGGCGAGTCGTGACGCTTTTGAAGATGGTGGCACTTCGTAGTGCTTAAACGAGCAATATATTCTGAACGATGCATTTGGTCTAGCTGCACCCAGAGGCCGGGAGTATTCTGGAACTTTCGAGGGTACCTCCCATGTGTTTAAAAACCGGGGCACAATCTTGGCAGGCATCAGAACTTTGGAACCTTAGAGGTTATCTTATAGCCCTCCAGTCAGCGGTTAAGATGATACGTTATTGATAGCACTCAATCGGCTTTGGTGGTGATTTCACAATCGTTGGTAGTGTTCGGACGTTGCCAACAGGATATAACATTGTCCACACATGCAGCTGCTCACACGAATGACACTCGAAGTGCGGCGGATGTACTCAAAGAAGAAGCCAATCATCAGAGCCGAACGGAAGCTGCGTGTCAAGTGAAGTGGCATAGCCAGGATTTAGTTCAGGGGATGTCATTTGATGAGAACTTCTCCCTACTCGCCCCCCCCCCAAAAAAAAAACTTCTCTAGAACTCCTAGGTTTCGGGCATAGTTTCCAATCGGCCTCCATACATACATTTATGTATATATGTCTGTATACGTATGCCCAAGTCCCCGATGATGAAGAGGCCCTCGAGAGCCAGAGGAAACTGCCTCTGGCTTTCGGGGGCCTATTCTTTCTTCAGAGCCCTCTCCCGCTTTTAGAGGCCCCTCGCAGTCGGCAATAATCTAGCTCTGCTCTCAATGGTAGCTCTGCTCTCTCAGACTCCGAGACGGGTGCTCAGTAGTCCTCTTTGGCTTTTATGGGGCTTGCTCATCTCTCAGCTGCTATTTTCTAATCCCAGGAGTATCCCAGCCCTCAGACACCCAGTTGGTGTTTCGTAATCAGGGGCCCTCACAGTCCAGTTTATTCTTCGGCTGTTAGCCGTTTTGGGCATTTTCCTAGACGAGACGGCCTTTTACAGCTGTATGGGCATTCGAGCTCGCTCGCTCTCTCTCTCTCGCTCTCGCTCTCTCTCTCTCTCTCTCTCTCTCTCGCTCTCTCTCTCTCTCGCTCTCTCTCTCGCTCTCTCTCGCTCTCTCGCTCTCTCTCGCTCTCTCTCTCGCTCTCGCTCTCGCTCTCTCTCGCTCTCTCCACAACCTTTGTCAGCCCTCAGGGTGGACGTCTTCAGGTACCGCGGACCTTTCCACACCATCTGTTAAGTACATTCGAATTTGTCCTCAGTCATATCTTTGCGCATACGCCTTAAGGGGCCCTTGCGGGCCCCTCAATGCGGTCGCCTTGGGGACCGACCCCAGACCCACCACGGGGCAGTGGTTGCCGCCCCCTTGGCTACGACACCGGTCAAGTGTGACCAAATGGGCCTTGCTCTTCGTATCAAGGCATTATCCATGGTGGTTCCACGGCTGTGTTGCGTGGAATCCCTCCGGCAAAGCAGCGCGAGCTTTCTTTTGGATGCGATTCCGAAAGAAAAGCTAGCTGCGATGCAAGCCGTTGACATCAGTGAAGTGTGGGCTTGCATTTGTGCCGTTCCAGCCAAACTGCGCCGCGACGTGACCTCTCATGCTCGGAACGCCGCGCAAATGACCTTTACGGTCCGGCACGCCTCTAAAAATCGCCCTATGCTCGTTGCTGACGCACACGAGCCCCCCGGCGGAGTGTGTTGGCCGTGCGTGAGCTGGCAGCCGGTGATCTCGGCCGCCGTCCGGCGCGGTCGCCGGATACAGTCGCCGCCGGCCGGCCCGCAGCAGGCCAGTTTCATTACACGGAACAAAAACACCGGATAATGAGCAATGGTAATCGTGGGGGCGGATGCGGGTCAGGTGCCAGCCGTTCACCCCGCCGTGCCGGGGTGAGGTCACGGCTGGTCAGGGCAGCCGGCCGGTCTTGGCGACCCGTCCCGACAGGGCACCCTACCTCACGCAGACCCACACACACACAAGACAACGGCGATGAGATACCAGGAAGTCCGGTGCACTTCGAAAATCTCCATCATGGTGGGCGCATTGCGTTCACTTTAGATAAATAGATAAATAAATTGATTGACTCAGGGTACTAAAAGAGAGCTTCCGCTGCTCCAAGAAAAGTGGTGAGCGTGATGCTAGAGCATGTGCGCCAGTGGTGCGAAAGCGACATCTTCGCATTAAACAGGAATATCGGAATGCAAAAGAACGTCCACAGGCAGGCGTTGGCACGATCACCGCCCGAGACGTGCACTGGCCATCTCCCGGCCCAAAAACGTCCACCTTCCGATTTCCGCCGCGACTGCTCTGGAGACTCCTCCGTCGCAGATCGTCCACCAGCCAGCCGCCGTCGCCGCTCCACAGCTGGCGGACCTACGGAGCAGCGCGTCGCGTCGCCGGCCAGGTTGTCTAACCCGGTCGTCGGAATCGATGCGATGATGTCATCGACACGGACGCCGGGCGGGGAGAGCAGAGCCGGCGCCGACGGCAGTCGCAATCGATGCCGCACATCGACCAGCGAGAGCGGCCGGCCGCCGCCGCCGATGCCGATGCCGTGCTGGGGGACCGCCGCACTCGGGACGTGCCGGATGGATCCACGCACGGCGACACCACGCACGGCGACACCACGCAGGGCGACACCACGCACGGCGACACCACGCACGGCGACACCCCGCAGGGCGACACCCCGCACGGCGACACACCGCACGGCGACACCCCGCAGGGCGACACCCCGCAGGGCGACACCACGCACGGCGACACCACGCACGGCGACACCCCGCAGGGCGACACCACGCACGGCGACACCACGCAGGGCGACACCACGCAGGGCGACACCCCGCACGGCGACACCACGCACGGCGACACCCCGCAGGGCGACACCACGCAGGGCGACACCCCGCAGGGCGACACCCCGCAGGGCGACACCCGAGGCGCGACACCACGCACGGCGACACCACGCACGGCGACACCCCGCAGGGCGACACCACGTACGGCGACACCCCAGGGCGACACCACGCAGGCGACACCCCGCACGGCGACACCACGCACGGCGACACCCCGCAGGGCGACACCCCGCAGGGCGACACCCCGCAGGGCGACACCCCGCAGGGCGACACCCCGCACGGCGACACCACGCACGGCGACACACCGCACGGCGACACTCCGCAGGGCGACACCACGCACGGCGACACCACGCACGGCGACACCACGCACGGCGACACCACGCACGGCGACACCCCGCACGGCGACACACCGCACGGCGACACCCCGCACGGCGACACCCCGCACGGCGACACCACGCACGGCGACACCACGCACGGCGACACCACGCACGGCGACACCCCGCACGGCGACACCACGCACGGCGACACCACGCACGGCGACACCACGCACGGCGACACCACGCACGGCGACACCCCGCACGGCGACACCCCGCACGGCGACACACGCACGGCGACACCACGCACGGCGACACCACGCACGGCGACACCACGCACGGCGACACCACGCACGGCGACACCACGCAGGGCGACACCACGCAGGGCGACACCACGCACGGCGACACCACGCACGGCGACACCACGCAGGGCGACACCACGCACGGCGACACCACGCACGGCGACACCACGCACGGCGACACCACGCACGGCGACACCACGCACGGCGACACCACGCACGGCGACACCACGCACGGCGACACCACGCACGGCGACACCACGCACGGCGACACCACGCACGGCGACACCACGCACGGCGACACCACGCACGGCGACACCACGCACGGCGACACCACGCACGGCGACACTCCGCAGGGCGACACCACGCAGGGCGACACCACGCAGGGCGACACCACGCAGGGCGACACCACGCACGGCGACACCACGCACGGCGACACCACGCAGGGCGACACCCCGCAGGGCGACACCCCGCAGGGCGACACCACGCACGGCGACACTCCGCAGGGCAGCGAGCCGTAGCAGTCGGTGCAGGCCGGCGTCGGGCCCTGCGTGGCGTCTGGGAGGGCAGTCGTCTGGGAGGGCAGTCGTCTGGGAGGGCAGTCGTCTGGGAGGGCAGTCGTCTGGGAGGGCAGTCGTCTGGGAGGGCAGTCGTCTGGGAGGGCAGTCGTCTGGGAGGGCAGTCGTCTGGGAGGGCAGTCGTCTGGGAGGGCAGTCGTCTGGGAGGGCAGTCGTCTGGGAGGGCAGTCGTCTGGGAGGGCAGTCGTCTGGGAGGGCAGTCGTCTGGGAGGGCAGTCGTCTGGGAGGGCAGTCGTCTGGGAGGGCAGATGACAGGAGGGCAGATGACAGGCGGAGCAGTGGTTAGCTGCTCAGCCACCCAACGTCAAAACACAAGTTGCGAAGGGATACTCCAATCAGCAGGAAACGGAAACGTGGCCCGACATCAGACTTGCTCATGCCTGTTCAGCGCACCGGAACATGCATTTGTATCCAGGCACACACTTTTTATGAGCATAATACTAGGCATATATCGTGCATTCTCATTTAAGATGTCAGTTTAGAGGAATTATTGGGGGGGGGGGGGGCAGCAATGATAAGGCTGACGAATTACTCATTGGAGCGGTTCTCCCAAAGAGCCCCATGCTGAATCTGCCAACATTGGAGGACCTGAGCCTGTTCCAAGTTGAATCTGCCAACATTCGAGGACCTGAACACGTTTCAAGGAGATACGGAACTTCACCTATACTCGCACGTCTCGGATCGAATGCTCTTATTCCGCAGGACGGCACAGTCCGTCAGAGGCGAGCTGAGGATCGTCTCGTCAACCGGGCAACATGCGTCCGGTCCAATATGCGGCGCGGCGGCTGCACCGGCGCGGAAACGCCGCCACTAAAACATATATTTACACGAAGACTGCGAGCACCTGAGAGAAAGCTTGCGGTGTGATTACATTGGGATGAAAGCTCGCCAAATCAAAAATTACAACTGGGTGTTCATCGCGAGATCAGACAGCGGGGATATGAAGAAGTCGAGAAACAATGTAATGCTTGACAAGCGTACATGTCCTGCTAGGTCAGGTCACTGACACACCGTTTCGTACACACGCGGGGTAACTCGCCGAGGTTTTGCCTTCGCTAATAACGCCAATGGACTCGCCGAGGCTCTGCCTTCGCCAATAATGACAATAGACTCGTTCGGGCTTCTCCCAGACACGTCATACCTTCGACCCTGAAGACGATATCCTAGAAGGTTATCGGCCCATCTGAACACAAGCAAAAAATGACGATAAGTGCAACTCCGTTCTGCGCGACGGACACCAAGCGTCGCTCGTCAGCTTGTTCCGCCCGCTCTCCAGGGAACTCCCGCCCTCCGTGCTAGATTCGCTCCGCTGGCGGATCTGCGAGGCACTCAGACGATACTCCTCCCCTCTCTCCCAAAGTGGTCGGTTTGAAGGTAAAATTTGCAGCAACCCAAAAAGCAGCACGTTTCGCGAAGTTCAGGCACATCTCAGGCATGCAAAATAATAAAAGCAACCCTTACACGTTCAGAGCTATTGGTGTACTAGACAACTAAATCCCAGGACTTTTTATTTGGTTTTTTTTTATTACCCTTTCTACAATCCAACTAAGCATCATCAAGAAGTTCATTTTGAACAAAAAACGAGACCCATGGTTTTGACAGAATGTCTGAAGGCTGGCTGACCGTTAGACTAAAGAGAATCACACCTCGCACATAGCATATTTTCACCTCAACCACCCAGTCCACTATACGATCATGAGCTCACCACGCGAACACAACGCATCTGGCCCGGTTTCAACGACATCGTGGCACAACAATGGCAAACACCACCAACAACAACCTGGGACCGATTTCGCGACTCAGGCTAATTATTCGAAACAGTAAGCCTCTATCGCAGAAATATATCAAATGGTCTAGAGAGCGCCGCTATTGATGCCAGTTCGTATTTGCTTTTACCGGCTCAATTTAGGACACACTGTGCGAACTTGGCCGTGCGTTATGATAGATATATCGGACGCTTAAGTGCGCGCACGGGTGCGAAGTCGCCAGCGATTTTTCAACTGGCCTTGGCTGCTGGCTCCACCAGCCTCGCCATACCCCGCTCCCGGAACGCAAAGTCGGATCAGTATACACGGTCGACATAGTCTACCGCAACACACATTCCAACGGCACAACCTGCTCGGTGCCCAGCTCGGCCAGGACAATGATCCCGCACAGCATACGCGGCGGCGTCGCCCCGTCTGCACATGATTCCCCCCCCGCCCTCCGCCGACTTCCTCGCGGTAACAATGCACTACAGCTGGCACAAAGCATCGGCCACGTTGGGTGCGCTGCAGTGCCGCGGGTTCAGCTGGGAAGTCGCCGGTGTGATGGACCGATCACACGTCACAGCTGGGAAGTCGCCGGTGTGATGGACCGATCACACGTCAGGTGGAAAGCTCCACCTGACAACAAAATATATTAGGGGCCTATCCAGACACTCCGCACCCAAGGCCGAGCCTATGCATGGACGGACACGGGGAATCCAGGTGTTCCTACAACACGACAACAGCTGACAAACCGAGCTGCTGTAAGAGCAGCAGCCTGTGGCGACGGCGCGCCATGGGAGCTCAGCACGTAGCGGTGATGACGCCTCTCCCTGGCGCTTTGGAGCACGCAGTCACGACACGGCACAGCGTTGGCTGGCTGTCCGCAGCAGTCCGCAGCTGTCCGCGGACGATTGGAACGATTGGAATGCTATCAGGAACTCAATTCAACACGGGCTGGATCCAACCAGATGGTGGCCAGGTATGACCAAATCTCGACCAGATATGGCCAGATTGGGGCCAGGCCAGATATGATCAGATCGGGACGATATATGACCAGGCCGGCGCCAACTACGATTAAGCCGGCGCCAACTACGATCAGGCCGGCGCCAAATGCGATCAGGCCGGTGCCAAGTTCAATCAAGCCAGTGCCAAATGCGATCAGATCGGAGCCAGACGTAACCAGCTCAGTGCCGGCACGGACGGAGCCAGACGTAACCAGCTCAGTGCTGGCACGGACGGAGCCAGACGTAACCAGCTCAGTGCCGGCACGGACGGAGCCAGACGTAACCAGCTCAGTGCCGGCACGGACGGAGCCAGACGTAACCAGCTCAGTGCCGGCACGGACGGAGCCAGACGTAACCAGCTCAGTGCCGGCACGGACGGAGCCAGACGTAACCAGCTCAGTGTCGGCACGGACGGAGCCAGACGTAACCAGCTCAGTGCCGGCACGGACGGAGCCAGACGTAACCAGCTCAGTGCCGGCACGGACGGAGCCAGACGTGACCAGCTCAGTGCCGGCACGGACGGAGGCAGACGTAACCAGCTCAGTGCCGGCACGGACGCATTGTGCGGCGGATAGGACCATGCTGGAGCGACGTACAGCAGAGTCGAGGTCAGACTATCGGTGAATGGGGCGCAATGCAGATCACGACTTGGTGGAATATGATCCCAGTAGTCAGTACACAAGCCCGGCAGCTTGCATTGCGGAGGCGGTGCAGGAGCACAGCTGCACAGTCCGTGAAGGAATGCCGTTGTACCGCGCCAAGCCAGGCCGGACGGACCGCCCCTGGGGGCGTCTCCCGAGAAACAGCTTCAGCTACATCAGAGTGGTGGCGGATGCGGCGACACGGTGAGAGTGAGAGGACCCGCCACCTGGTATGATTGTGGCTCTCAATGGGTTTGGTGGGGAACAGTCAGGTGTTGTGGAACCTTCCAACTAGCATGGCGATGTGATGTGGATGTGACGTGATGTGGATCAGTGAGCGAGTGTGATGGCGATCAGTGGGCGAGTGTGATGGCGATCAGTGGGCGAGTGTGATGGCGATCAGTGGGCGAGTGTGATGGCGATCAGTGAGCGAGTGTGATGGCGATCAGTGAGCGAGTGTGATGGCGATCAGTGAGCGAGTGTGATGGCGATCAGTGAGCGAGTGTGATGGCGATCAGTGGGCGAGTGTGATGGCGATCAGTGGGCGAGTGTGATGGCGATCAGTGGGCGAGTGTGATGGCGATCAGTGGGCGAGTGTGATGGCGATCAGTGGGCGAGTGTGATGGCGATCAGTGGGCGAGTGTGATGGCGATCAGTGGGCGAGTGTGATGGCGATCAGTGAGCGAGTGTGATGGCGATCAGTGAGCGAGTGTGATGGCGATCAGTGGGCGAGTGTGATGGCGATCAGTGAGCGAGTGTGATGGCGATCAGTGAGCGAGTGTGATGGCGATCAGTGAGCGAGTGTGATGGCGATCAGTGGGCGAGTGTGATGGCGATCAGTGAGCGAGTGTGATGGCGATCAGTGAGCGAGTGTGATGGCGATCAGTGAGCGAGTGTGATGGCGATCAGTGGGCGAGTGTGATGGCGATCAGTGAGCGAGTGTGATGGCGATCAGTGGGCGAGTGTGATGGCGATCAGTGAGCGAGTGTGATGGCGATCAGTGAGCGAGTGTGATGGCGATCAGTGAGCGAGTGTGATGGCGATCAGTGGGCGAGTGTGATGGCGATCAGTGAGCGAGTGTGATGGCGATCAGTGAGCGAGTGTGATGGCGATCAGTGAGCGAGTGTGATGGCGATCAGTGAGCGAGTGTGATGGCGATCAGTGAGCGAGTGTGATGGCGATCAGTGGGCGAGTGTGATGGCGATCAGTGAGCGAGTGTGATGGCGATCAGTGGGCGAGTGTGATGGCGATCAGTGAGCGAGTGTGATGGCGATCAGTGGGCGAGTGTGATGGCGATCAGTGAGCGAGTGTGATGGCGATCAGTGAGCGAGTGTGATGGCGATCAGTGAGCGAGTGTGATGGCGATCAGTGGGCGAGTGTGATGGCGATCAGTGAGCGAGTGTGATGGCGATCAGTGGGCGAGTGTGATGGCGATCAGTGGGCGAGTGTGATGGCGATCAGTGAGCGAGTGTGATGGCGATCAGTGGGCGAGTGTGATGGCGATCAGTGAGCGAGTGTGATGGCGATCAGTGAGCGAGTGTGATGGCGATCAGTGGGCGAGTGTGATGGGAACTCGTGAGCGGGTGAGATGAGGTGTGATGGGCCCTACATAGCGGGTGCGGTGGGGACCCGTGAGCGGGTGTGATTGGCACAAATGAGGGGGCGCGATGGGGGCCAATGAGACGGCGGCGGTGACTCAGTGCGTAACGAGGGAGCCGGCGGCGGCGCAGCGGCTCCTTCCGGTCGGACCCGCGGCGGCGGCGGCGGCGCAGACCGGCCGGACCACCAGACCGGCCGGACCACCAGACCGGCCGGACCACCAGACCGGCCGGACCACCAGACCGGCCGGACCACCAGACCGGCCGGACCACCAGACCGGCCGGACCACCAGGCCGGCCGGACCACCAGACCGGCCGGACCACCAGACCGGCCGGACCACCAGACCGGCCGGACCACCAGACCGGCCGGACCACCAGACCGGCCGGACCACCAGACCGGCCGGACCACCAGGCCGGCCGACCGGCGTCGCTGCACAGGTTGGCTGCGGCCGCTCCTGTCGTGTCGAGTCGTTATGGACGATGTTATCACGGCCGGTGGAAATTAGAGGTGAGCGGCCGCTTTGGTCTTGCGGTCCAGGCCATCGGGCAAGCCCGAGCAACGTTCTCGGCCGACAGCGACAAGACGCCTGATCTGAACGTGGTGAAGGCCAGGACGTGGTGAAGGCTAGGACGTGGTGAAGGTCAGGACGTGGTGAAGGCTAGGACGTGGTGAAGGTCAGGACGTGGTGCCGGTCAGGACGTGGTGCCGGTCAGGACGTGGTGCCTGCCAGGACGTGGTGCCTGCCAGGACGTGGTGCCTGCCAGGACGTGGTGCCGGTCAGGACGTGGTGCCTGCCAGGACGTGGTGCCGGTCAGGACGTGGTGCCGGTCAGGACGTGGTGCCTGCCAGGACGTGGTGCCGGTCAGGACGTGGTGCCGGTCAGGACGTGGTGCCTGCCAGGACGTGGTGCCTGCCAGGACGTGGTGCCGGTCAGGACGTGGTGCCGGTCAGGACGTGGTGCCGGTCAGGACGTGGTGCCTGCCAGGACGTGGTGCCTGCCAGGACGTGGTGCCTGCCAGGACGTGGTGCCTGCCAGGACGTGGTGCCGGTCAGGACGTGGTGCCTGCCAGGACGTGGTGCCTGCCAGGACGTGGTGCCGGTCAGGACGTGGTGCCGGTCAGGACGTGGTGAAGGCCAGGACGCGACGCCCTACCTCGCCTCAAAATATGGTGCATAGCATAGCGAGACACCTGCCGGGAAGTCACCTGCCACGACTGACCGGAACGAGACACCTGACCAGGACCCAGGACCCGGGACCCGGGACCCGGGACCCAGAACCCAGCTGGCGACGGCCACCGCCGACTCAGATGTCGCAAAACGGCACTGTCTTCATATAGAAAAACGCTTGATGCGAAGGGACTGATGGCATAATAATGCGACGGGTTCCCTTATTCCCAGGTTGGCACATCACGCTCACTTTATCGCAGCTGATTCGCCTGAGAATCATCAGTCATCGCTATTTAATAGGTATGTCCTTAAATGTGTGTCATTGGAAGATGATCGTAAAAAGTTGCTGTCCAGCCTATATATTCCTTAGGAAGTATTGGATGCAAAATACTTGGTAAACAAAATGCGTCCACAGAAATAGTTCAGTACTCCAATAAAGAGGCAAATGTATCCAAGTTTGCATCATCTTATCCCCGGCCGGACTGAAGCCGTGCGGCAGTGAGGCATGTTCACTGATCAGCGTCCCAAATATTAAATTATTTATATATAATATTTTCAATTATTATCAAATTATGGGAAAATAAGATGCGTTCGTTTGATTTTGTCAATCCCAGATATATAGAGACAATATTAGTTAAAACTATCCTTATTCCAGTACTGCTCTAAATCATAGGACTTTTTGGACACTGGCAGAATATTTGGCTGAAGCCAAGCATTTCGTCGCTGGCATGTCCCCTTGTCCTGCCTTCTGAAAAGTGTCGGCTGAATCCGCCTACCGGTTTACTTAAGCAAAGGCTCAGGAATAACTACGTTAAGTAAGATGAACTACCTACACAAATCATCATGCTACATGGTTTTCAATCAAGCAAAAATGGCGGCGAGCCACATAGCTCTATGGATCTCCGCTACAGAAGATATGTGCCATAACGGCAGTAGGCAGAGATCAAAATATATAATTGTAACGAAACTCAGGTCAGTCGAGTTGTTTTCCAAAAACGGTATGTTCCAGGGCATCGGAACGTCGAAGGGGTGGTGGTGGCGGGGGGTCCTAAGGCATGCTACAACCATTCTCGATGGTTTTCCTGTAACGGACATTGGGTCAATTCTGATTCTGAGAAGTGGAGGCATGAACCCTGATCCTCTCCTGTCCTATGATGGCTGAATGTTTTCAAGCTTTAGTCTAGGCACCAAACCAATACCTCCCAAAAACTACGCATATAATTAAAAAGTCACAAAAATTATATATATATATATATATATATATATATATATATATATATATATATATATATATATATATATATACCTTGACGTTTGCTAGGTAATGGCTCAAATTACTCTACTTAATTACTGCACTGCGTTTTGGTATTTAATTGAAGTATGCTTATGGCGTAGTCAGTTTTGTATGTTATTTTACTTTGTTACATCTGTGCCAGCTTCTGAATACTTGTTACATGCAATGTTCGTCCTTACTCACCAGCAGAATAAAGTTCCTTCAAAGTAGAATTAATAAGCTTTTGGAAACATTAACAGTTTATTACCGGTGCATTTGCACACGCTTCAGGGACCATGCCCTCGCTGTTCCAATAATTATTCGTTCCACATATACAGCCGTTCACCGCCGAGGGAAGGTAAGAAATATAGCCCATTACTCTCCTCATCGCAGAACGCCGTAGCACGAATGTTGATAATGGAAACAGGAATCCCCCAGGCAACGACCCTGAGGGCAAGGGCCTCTCAAGACGGAGGCGCCGAGACACCATCAAAGAAAAAGTGAGCCGAGACACCATCAAAGAAAAGGTTAAATGCATTCAACATATTGTGCGGAAAGGGTTCCGGCCCCGGGACCTCAAGACGTCCACCCCGAGGGCTGGTGAGGACCGTGAAGACAGGAGAGGGCACGCCTGAGAGCTGGAACGCCCATGTCAGCTGGCAATGGCCGTCTTGGATGGAAAGGATCCCCAGCAGCTCAGGCATGAACAGGTCGCCCGGGGCCCATGAGGCATAAGCAGGGCGCCTGAGGCCCAGAGAGCGCTGGGATGCTCTTGGGGTTTGATAAGATCCCAGAGGGACCAACAGGATCCCCAAGAGCTGAAGAGGAAGAGTGAGGGCCCATCTCAGAGCGAGCTGGAATTCCTCAGAGATGAGCTAGGCAGGGCTATTAAGGACTGTGGTGGGCCCTTAAAAGCATGAGATGGTCCTGACGGTTGAAGAGTGCCACTGAGAGACAGATAGGACTGGACTGAGATGTCCTTGAGGTTGGGAGGGGCCCCCGAGGGATGAACAGGGCCTCCTGGGAGCTAAAATGTGTTCCTGTTGGCTGGCGATTATTGTGAGGAATACTGCGGGCCCGCCTTAGACCTAGAATGTCTTTGAAACTCAAAAAGCTTTTGATAACTGGGAAACGGCGCTAGCCTTAGGCCCCTTACAGCATGGGAGAGACCCCGAAGGCCTGAGAACTAAGGAGAGTCTCTGAGGCTAGCGATGGTTGTGATGCATACAGATGGCCCACCTAAGAGCTGGAACGCCCCTGAAGCTAGAGAGGCTGTCGAGGACTGAGAAGTGGCCCTAACAGTTGGAGGCCTGCTCTCCCCGCTCGTCCAGCTATCTTTCTCCGCCGGCCCGGCCCGCCCTCTCCGCCGGTGCGGCCAGCCCTCTCCGCCGGCCCCGTCTGCCCTCACCGCCGGCCAGACCTGCCCTCTCCGCCGGCGCGGCCTGCCCTCTCCGCCCGCCCGGCCTGCCCTCTCCGCCCGCCCGGCCTGCCCTCTCCGCCCGCCCGGCCAGCCATATCCGACGGTCAGACTAGCCTTCGCCTGTCTGGCCATGCCTCCACTGGGAGCGGCAGAAGCGATGCCGCGCGGCCAGCCCACCCTGTCCCGACGCTTATTTACGACAGCCGGTGAAATGTAAAACACAACCACGGCCGCTGCAATTACCCGCGATAAATTCCCGCACATAGCTCGCCGGCTATGGCGAACTCATTGGCAAAAACTGGCGCCGGCCGCGGCGTCGGCTTAATGTGGAGGCACGTGAGCTGTGGCGGCGGCGTACGGGCGTGCGCCAGCCACAGCCGCATCCCGGCTCGGACAGCGAGCGTCCCTGACCGGCGCTGCTTTGTGTGCCCACCTGACAGCTGTCTGGAACAAAAGGGGTCTTAGCATAACAAAGCGGCGGCAAGGCGTGGCGTTCCCAGAGGTACGGCGGCGCGCGGAGACGCAGGGTGGCGGTCGGTGCCTGGGGTGGCGCGCCGTCGGCGGTCGCCGTGACGCGGCGCCCGCAAATGACGGCCATCGTGACGCGGCGCCCGCAAATGACGGCCATCGTGGCGCGATGCCGGCAAATGACTGCCGGGGGCGCGCCGAACAACCAATCCTACCAAGACGTCATCATGTCGATGGACTTGCACCGAACGACACGCGGCTGCCCGGCGCAGCAGGAGATGGCACAGCCGTGTACAATGCACAGGGGCAGCTGTCTGAAGACTGCACATGGTGGACGACCCTGTCGAGTTCAAGCTATGCGAACGTCTTCACCTTCCCCTGCTCAATTTTCCCTGGTCCAGCAGCCTTTCATTAGGCCCTTCCACCCTAATCGCAGAATTACCTCAGTTTCCGGTTTTGCCTGCGCTTTTCCCATGGGTGTCGTTTTTATACTTCCGATGACGCCGGAGCACTGCCAATAATTGCTGAGAAAATACCTGCGGCTGTACAGCTGCTGTACAACTGCAGCTATGTAGCTGCTGCTGTACAACTCGACAGTTATTACCATCGCTAAAATATAGTTGCTCACGTACAATTAAGCACAGCTGGCACAAAGCTTAGCTGCCACTCAGCTCAGTTTTCAGACGTCTCACGGACTGAGAGCCCTTTCAAATTAGGTCACTTCCTATGTGGATGACTTTTTCGAGTTAGAGGAAAACAAGTACAAGGAGCCGTTCGCTGGAATTCGATGAACTTTTTTCAAGGATGACTTCCATTGCAACCAGCAACTTCCATAAAGCGGGACAGGTACAGGGTTGGAAAAGTACGCTTTGAATGGATTTTTTTCGCATCCAGAACATTGCCCTCTCCATAAAACCATTCACTAGTTTTCCCATTTTTTATAAAGGTGTTGTTTGACAAGTAGCTGCTCTGTGATCAAGTGCTGAAGATCCATTGTAAAGTGCAAACTAAGCTTCTGACGACAGGTTTAAAAGAAAGTCCCTCTCCGTATTCGATTAGCCAAACTCTCCACATTCAGGATTAAAAAGTGCAAATCCAACCCTGGACAAGTACCAACTTTTTATTCGACATGAGTATTTATATTGATTTTCGCCATTATCACTTAGTGAGGATACCAATGCGCTTTAATTAAGCTTTTATCACAACGCGGATGCCAATCGAGGTTGCGTATCAAGCATTAAGAAATTACGTTGTAATGGGTACACCGTGGCCGGCTAACTGTTCGAAGACTACAATATGTTGTAGAAATGTGAAAATAACACGCTATTCAGGCAAGTATTTGCATCAGGACTGGAGGACAGGAAGTAAAGCAGATCATTTGAAACAGGACACAGGGGTTCGGGAAACCATGGCGAGAATTCCCACCACAGGTCTGCTGCCTGTCTATGTGGCGATATGACCTCGGGTCAGGTGGAGTAGGCAGACCAGGCTAAACATTCAGAGAGGCACGCGGGGTGCAGAGGGCCTCTCTCGGGGAGCTGCGAAATATCACCGGCAGCAGCGGCATCAGACGGCTGATGGAGGGGGCGGGGCGGGGCGGCAGTCAGCTGAGCCGGGACTTTCCCAGCACCAGCACAACAGCGTCACCCGACTCAGTACAGAGGCAGCCGACTCGCAGGACTCAGTACAGAGGAAGCCGACTCGCAGACTCAGTACAGAGGAAGCCGACTCGCAGACTCAGTACAGAGGAAGCCGACTCGCAGACTCAGTACAGAGGAAGCCGACTCGCAGACTCAGTACAGAGGAAGCCGACTCGCAGACTCAGTACAGAGGAAGCCGACTCGCAGACTCAGTACAGAGGAAGCCGACTCCGCAGACTCAGTACAGAGGAAGCCGACTCGCAGACTCAGTACAGAGGAAGCCGACTCGCAGACTCAGTACAGAGGAAGCCGACTCGCAGACTCAGTACAGAGGAAGCCGACTCGCAGACTCAGTACAGAGGAAGCCGACTCGCAGACTCAGTACAGAGGAAGCCGACTCGCAGACTCAGTACAGAGGAAGCCGACTCGCAGACTCAGTACAGAGGAAGCCGACTCGCAGACTCAGTACAGAGGAAGCCGACTCGCAGACTCAGTACAGAGGAAGCCGACTCGCAGACTCAGTACAGAGGAAGCCGACTCGCAGACTCAGTACAGAGGAAGCCGACTCGCAGACTCAGTACAGAGGAAGCCGACTCGCAGACTCAGTGCAGAGGAAGCCGACTCGCAGACTCAGTACAGAGGAAGCCGACTCGCAGGACTCGGTACAGAGGCAGCCGACTCGCAGGACTCGGTACAGAGGCAGCCGACTCGCAGGACTCGGTACAGAGGCAGCCGACTCGCAGGACTCAGTACAGAGGCAGCCGACTCGCAGGACTCAGTACAGAGGCAGCCGACTCGCAGGACTCGGTACAGAGGCAGCCGGCTCGCAGGACTCCGTACAGAGGCAGCCGACTCGCAGGACTCAGTACAGAGGAAGCCGACTCGCAGGACTCAGTACAGAGGAAGCCGACTCGCAGGACTCAGTACAGAGGAAGCCGACTCGCAGGACTCAGTACAGAGGAAGCCGACTCGCAGGACTCGGTACAGAGGCAGCCGACTCGCAGGACTCAGTACAGAGGCAGCCGACTCGCAGGACTCGGTACAGAGGAAGCCGACTCGCAGGACTCAGTACAGAGGCAGCCGGCTCGCAGGACTCGGTACAGAGGAAGCCGACTCGCAGGACTCAGTACAGAGGCAGCCGGCTCGCAGGACTCGGTACAGAGGAAGCCGACTCGCAGGACTCAGTACAGAGGCAGCCGGCTCGCAGGACTCGGTACAGAGGAAGCCGACTCGCAGGACTCAGTACAGAGGAAGCCGGCTCGCAGGACTCGGTACAGAGGAAGCCGACTCGCAGGACTCAGTACAGAGGCAGCCGGCTCGCAGGACTCGGTACAGAGGAAGCCGACTCGCAGGACTCAGTACAGAGGAAGCCGACTCGCAGGACTCAGTACAGAGGAAGCCGACTCGCAGGACTCAGTACAGAGGCAGCCGGCTCGCAGGACTCGGTACAGAGGAAGCCGACTCGCAGACTCAGTACAGAGGAAGCCGACTCGCAGGACTAAGTACAGAGGAAGCCGACTCGCAGGACTCAGTACAGAGGCAGCCGGCTCGCAGGACTCGGTACAGAGGAAGCCGACTCGCAGACTCAGTACAGAGGAAGCCGACTCGCAGGACTAAGTACAGAGGAAGCCGATTCGCAGGACTCGGTACAGAGGCAGCCGACTCGCAGGACTCGGTACAGAGGGAGCCGACTCGCAGGACTCGGTACAGAGGCAGCCGACTCGCAGGACTCAGTACAGAGGCAGCCGACTCGCAGGACTCAGTACAGAGGCAGCCGACTCGCAGGACTCGGTACAGAGGCAGCCGACTCGCAGGACTCAGTACAGAGGCAGCCGACTCGCAGGACTCAGTACAGAGGAAGCCGACTCGCAGGACTCAGTACAGAGGAAGCCGACTCGCAGGACTCAGTACAGAGGAAGCCGACTCGCAGGACTCAGTACAGAGGAAGCCGACTCGCAGGACTCAGTACAGAGGCAGCCGACTCGCAGGACTCAGTACAGAGGCAGCCGACTCGCAGACTCAGTACAGAGGAAGCCGACTCGCAGGACTCAGAACAGAGGCAGCCGGCTCGCAGGACTCGGTACAGAGGAAGCCGACTCGCAGGACTCAGTACAGAGGCAGCCGGCTCGCAGGACTCGGTGCAGAGGAAGCCGACTCGCAGACTCAGTACAGAGGAAGCCGACTCGCAGACTCAGTGCAGAGGAAGCCGACTCGCAGGACTCAGTACAGAGGAAGCCGAATCACAGGACTCAGTACAGAGGCAGCCGAATCACAGGACTCAGTACAGAGGCAGCCGAATCACAGGACTCAGTACAGAGGAAGCCGACTCGCAGGACTCAGTACAGAGGAAGCCGACTCGCAGGACTCAGTACAGAGGGAGCCGAATCACAGGACTCAGTACAGAGGCAGCCGAATCACAGGACTCAGTACAGAGGCAGCCGAATCACAGGAATCAGTACAGAGGCAGCCGAATCGCAGGACTCAGTACAGATGAAATCGGCTCAGCATCTAGGTACTGGGACAACTGCATCACAAAACACAGTCCAGAGGAAGCCGGGCACAGGATTCGGTACTAGGACAGCCGGGGAACAGGACTCAGTACCGAGGAAGCCGAGACGGCAATGACTCAGTACAGAGGAAGCCGAGACGGCAATGACTCAGTACAGATGAAGCCGGGACAGCAATGACTCAGTACAGATGAAGCCGAAACAGCAATGACTCAGTACAGAGTTAGCCGAGACGGCCATGACTCAGTACAGAGGGCGACACCACTCAGTAAGGTCACGTTCCTTAGGAGCTTCAGGCAGCGATAATTATACTTGTTCGCAGCCGCAGCCACCTTAACTGATCAACAGAAAACACGACCATTTCCGGCGGTCATCTAACTACACCGTGGGAATTCCACAGGAAGTCGACCTGCTCAGCTCCCAGCACCCCACAGGACCATAGTCCGGTGCTCACGTCCAACAGGAGACGGGACACTGCACTCGTAGCTCCACAAGGACATGTCCCCTGTGCTGAAACATTCTACAGTTCTGTAGAATGTTGCAATGCTGGAATGCTGGTGGTGCAGTGCTTCTAAGCAATGCACCACCAGCATTCCACCACGGTAAATTGAGCGACTGCACCACCAGCCTTTCACGGTAAACTGAGCTCTGGAGAAACGGCAGACGAGTCGGCAGTCATGTTGCTTCGGTGGCCCACCCATGAAGTTACAGCTGCTGCGGCCAGCGGTGGTGAGGCGGTGAGGTGGTGAGGTGGTGAGGCGGTGAGGTGGTGAGGCGGTGAGGTGGTGAGGTGGTGAGGCGGTGAGGTGGTGAGGTGGTGAGGCGGTGAGGTGGTGAGGTGGTGAGGCGGTCAGGTGTTGAGGTGGTGAGGCGGTGAGGCGGTGAGGCGGTGAGGCGGTGAGGTGGTGAGGTGGTGAGGCGGTGAGGTGGTGAAGCGGTGAGGTGGTGAGGTGGTGAGGCGGTGAGGTGGTGAGGTGGTGAGGTGGTGAGGCGGTGAGGCGGTGAGGCGGTGAGGCGGCAAACCACTGCCGATGGCGAGACGGCCTGTGTCTGAACCGCGCGGCTATGGGCTTAGTCACCGCGCCACAGCCAGAGCCAGAGCCATAGCCAGAGCCAGTCAAAGCCAGAGCCAGAGCCAGAGCCAGAGCCAGTCAGAGCCAGAGCCAGAGCCAGAGCCAGAGCTAGAGCCAGAGACAGCCAGAACCAGAGTCAGAGCCCCTCAAACGCCTTGGAAATCAAAACCACGCACACGGGTGCCTTGTGGAAACAGTAGCGCTGTCGAAGTGGTAAGGGCAGTTGGGGATGTACCCCTGCCACGCTGCGGAACTTGCGCAAATTGCAGCTGCATTAAATCTTATTTCAGAAATGGAACGAAAAGGGCTCGCGGGTGCGAGCCCCACAACGGTGTGGAGAACGAAACCCATTACAGCTCCGAATCGGTCCGCCGAAACACCTAGATCTGCCGAGATCAATGAGCCAGTGCATTTAGCAAACGCACATTACTGGCAGGCACAGGAACGAACATAAAACGCCAAAAAATGGTCCAGGTAAAGTGTAGAAGCTCTCCTTAAAAAGTTATTTTTGGCGGCGACACCGCAAGGTGAGAGTGCGCTTCTTGTTTTTAAAAACAAGCTGCTGTGGCGAAGCCTCCGTTTACATCGTCAATAGAACGTGAAATAGATACACTGGATGATGTAATTATGGGCTAGACCATCGATGCATTGCCACCCCAGGGTTCCGTTATAGTCTGATTCCAGGAGATGAGAGGTGCCGATAAATGTGGGTGTCTGGAACAGCTGAATCTCACAAGAGCGTAAGTTACTTGGATCTTTTGGCGGGTTGGACAATGACCAGTAGGTGGTTTCGATGGATTTCGTCCTCTAGGTATTTGAGAGGTCGTCCCACATAGTAAATAGCCATCCCAGGCACCTTTGAAGAGAACATGCATATTGAAAGTCAAAGTAGTGAACAAATATGCAGAACAAACTGAATGCTTATGGGTGACCACATGATACTTTATACGAGGAACGAAATATTCCGACATTTAGTTTGATGTGACACGAAGTGATCTTGAATAGCTCCTGGTTTCTTGGTTGGCATTACGGTCTTAGCGCGCGGCGACCACATCGGTCAACTTGGGCTCTTGGCCTTTCGTCCTGGTACAAAACACATACTGGCAGAGAAAAAAAACAGGCTTCAACCACAAATGACGGTACCTGGAGAC